>CM066032.1:1612055867-1612058367 GCA_033557465.1 Ichthyophis bannanicus | reverse complement strand
TGGAGAGATGAGGCCAGCGGCTCGGAGACGCGCACTAGGTCTGCTAGGCCGCCTGTGGCTTGTTGCCACTGCTTGCGAAGACACCATTGAGCAGGCCGCATATTCAGGCGGGCATTGGGGGTCACATGGACGGTGGAAGCCATATGGCCGAGCAGTCTCAGGAAGCGCCTGGCGGAGACCAGGGACTGGCTGCGAAAACGGTCGGCTAGGTCCATGAGCCGTTGAGCCCTGTCAAGAGGCAGGAAAGCTTGCGCCTGAGGAGTGTGCAGTCTTGCGCCGATGAACTCGAGATCCTGTGAGGGGAGCAAAGTGGACTTTGCGAAGTTTATGACAAAGCCCAAGTACTGCAGAAGAGTCACCGTGCGGTGTGTGGCGTTGGTGACCTCCGGAGCGGACGCTGCTCTGATGAGCCAGTCGTCGAGGTACGGAAAGACATAGAGGCCGTGAAGCCGGAGATGGGCCGCCACCACCGCGAGACATTTTGTGAAGACTCGCGGTGCGGAGGACAGGCCAAAGGGCAGTACCCTGTACTGGTAATGATTTCCTGCCACCACAAACCTTAGGTATTGGCGGTGGCTTGGGTGGATGAGGATGTGCGTGTAGGCATCCTTTAGATCCAAGGAGCATAGCCAATCTCCCTGCTGGAGGTAGGGCAGAAGGATTCCAAGGGTAAGCATTTTGAACTTTTCCCGCACGAGGAACCTGTTGAGGTTGCGCAAGTCCAGGATGGGTCTGAGGCCTCCTGTTCTTTTTGGTACTAGAAAATACCTGGAATAAAAGCCTTGACCTCTCAGGTGGTGGGGCACCGGTTCCACCGCCTGTTCCTGTAGAAGACCTGCTAACTCCTGAAGGAGTAATTCCCTGTGCAGAGGGAGTCGTGGAGGTTCTCCCGGGAAATAGGAGGGAGGGACCTGGTGGAAGTGGAGAAGATAGCCTTCTCTTACGACTTGAAGCACCCAGGCATCTGAAGTGATGTTGGACCACCTGTGGGCGAAGTGAACCAGCCGGCCTCCGGTGCTGGGAGGGGCCAGCGGAGGGGGAGAGGCTATGCTGAAGGAGTCAAAAGCCCCCACCCTGCTGAGCAGGGGCTGGTGGTGCAGGCTTGGGGGCTTGCTGCCTACGGGACCCTTTACCCCGTCCCTTGGCCTGCTGGCCCTGTTGGGGAGCTGCGGGGGCCTGATATTGGGGGTAGTGTTTATAGGCAGCCGCCTTTCTCGGGTAAAAGGACTTCTTTCCCGAGCCCTTCTTTTTCTGGGAAGGGGCGGAGGTCTTCCTAGAAAGCCTAGTCCTGGTGAGAGTCTCTGTCTCTAGTTGTGCAGCCTTCTCGTCCATAGGTTTGCCAAAGAGGTTTTCACCTCGGCAGGGGACATCGACCAACTTGTCCTGCACCCAGGGCTCAAGGTCAGACGACTGAACCAAGCCTGTCGGCGGGCACCGATGCCGGCTGCGGCCACTCGAGCCGATGCTTCAAAGCCATCATAGGCTGCTCGGGATATGAATTTTGAGCATTCCCGAATGCCAGTGGACAAGGCTAGGAACCTCCGCAAAGGTTCCTCGGACAATCCAGCGGAGAATCCGGCTAGCTCTTTAGCCAGGTCTCGGAGATACATGCCCATGTATAGCTGGTAGGTCTGGACACGACACGCAAGCATAGAGCCCTGGAAACACTTCTTACCAAGGCCATCCAGGTTACGGGCCTCCCTGTCAGGAGGCACCGAGGAGTGCATCTTCTGGCTCTTAAGACGATGCATGGCCGATTCCACTACCATGGAATGGTGTGGTAGCTGTGCTTTTTGGAAGCCAGGGCTCTTGCGGACTCGATAGAAAGAATCGACCCGCTTGCTCAGGACCGGCGAGGAGGCCGGACTCTCCCACATGCGGAAGAGTAGTCGTTCCAGCATGGGAGGAACCGGTACAGTAAAGTGTTCCCTGGCGGGAGAGTCATACTGGAGGGCGTCGAGCTCTTCGGCTCGAGGCTCCTCCTCGGGATCCGCAGGGAAGGCCAAAGCCTTGGCCATATCCCTGACGAAGTCCGAGAACCGGGCATCCTCCGGAGGGGACTGCTTCCGAGGTTCGGACTCAGGCGAGTCCGAGGGGACACACCGAGTCCGAAAAGAATCAGGCGACTCTTCCTCTTCAGACTCCCAGACCGACTCCGAGGAGGAATCGGTGGGGTCGGCCCGGGCAGGCTGCGGCGCGGGTCGGCCCGGGCAGGCTGCGGCGCGGGTCGGCCCGGGCAGGCTGCGGCGCGGGTCGGCCCGGGCAGGCTGCGGCGCGGGTCGGCCCGGGCAGGCTGCGGCGCGGGTCGGCCCGGGCAGGCTGCGGCGCGGGTCGGCCCGGGCAGGCTGCGGCGCGGGTCGGCCCGGGCAGGCTGCGGCGCGGGTCGGCCCGGGCAGGCTGCGGCGCCGGCCGCCCCGGGCAGGCTGCGGCGCCGGCCACCCCGACGCCGAGGGAGTCGGCGTCAACGACCTCGGTCCCGAACGGGAGGCCGAGGGTGACC
>CM066032.1:1611843367-1612048367 GCA_033557465.1 Ichthyophis bannanicus | reverse complement strand
TGAGTTTAATTAACATATTTTAATATGCTTAGTAGAATTGTACGGAGATTGTACACATTATATGTTATTAGTAGCGATTTCAGCTTTAGACTTGTGTGCATTTTTCACGTGTTGGTTTTGTCCATAGATGGCTTTTAACTTCATTTGAGGATGGTCTATATTCTTGGTCATTTCACCTCTGAAGAAACGCAGAGTGAAACGCGATAGCAGTACTCGGGATCGGCGTTGGGGAACCAATTTTTCAGACCACATCACATTCCTCAATTAAAGATAAGCAGATTTTTTACTCATCGTTTTATGGCAAATAAGAAATATTTGAGATTAAGAAACTGAATAAGCACTACTGGGAAGCACTTTATATATTTTTGAAAAAATATAGGGAGGTCGTTGATGCTATCAGACTTTGCTCTCTCCCTTTGGGAGATAAGCTAGTCATCAGTCTGAGACCTGCCCTTAAGAAAAGTTTTTCTGTTTGTCTTCTCCAGTGTTAGCAATAATAGATTTCAGCTACAACTGAATAAAATCGGAGTGTTTTGTGAATGCTATATTTATGTGTTATTAACACTCTGTTTATGGACCACGGTTTTTGAGTCTTAGGAAAACTAAGAATGCAAGGGGGAGACAACTCAAAGAAAACTTAGGGGCTTAAGAAAAAACCCTCAGTAAAGTGGTATCACTCTTACAGACCAAATGTCTTAGTAAGGGTGGCAGAGTTGAAAAAGAAGACGTACGGTGGAGTAAATCTTTGAAGTAATATGAGGGATGCTGATACAGGAGAAAAAGTCAAAGGTAAAGGTATGGCAACCTTATTGACAGCTGTTACTCCTCTGTGTAGTTCAGAGGACGAGGAGTAACTGTATTACTTGTAAAGCATAATCATCTTAAGAAGCTCTTTGAGCTGATAGCCAGGATGTCTCTAAGAGGGACATGTGTAAAGTTTGGGATGGAACCGATGTAGATGCTTGTAGCGGTAGGAAGCCAACTACAGGATCTAAACCTCAAACAGAAAAAAGTATTCAGGGAAGAGTCTATCAGCAACCCTGCGGCTGCTGGGTTTGCTGAACCTGTTGAGGTTGTGGTTTCCTGAGCCTAGCTGGTTGTTTCCCCTGCCTGGGAGCATCTGTAGGATGGGTAGAAGATGGATAAAACCTTCTCCCATTAAGGGAACAAAGCTATTAGTAGATTTTCTACAAACTGGGATAGAGGAAGGCATAGACACGCCTCTGAAAGCAATAGTGTCAGTGGTTAACTGAGCAGCCTGGAGTAAAGTAATATATATATATATATATTAAAGAGATTCTCTCCAGTGCAAGGAGCATTTCCCAGTCTATCTTGTACGCATTTATCCAAGTCTGAAGCTTGGAGCCAGGCTCTACGTCGTGCCCCTATGGCTATAGCAGAAGTTCTGCTAACAGACTCGAAAGAGTCCAGGGAAGCACGAGTAAGGAAAGCACAGTTACTTACCTGTAACAGGTGATCTCTGGGAACAGCAGGAATAAGTCTTCACATATGGGTATCGTCGGTACCGACGGAGCCTGCGCGAGAACGCTCCCCAGCGTCCAGAAAGAAAGCTTTAGGGAGCATCCCACAGCGTCTGCACACTGCCTTCCCGCCTTTCCCAACTGCCTCTCTCCAGTTCGAGTTTTAAGCTGAGACAAAGAGAGAGAGAGGGGAAAGGAAAGATAGATAGAGATATACAACTCCTAGGGGAGGTGGGTGGGTTGTGAAGACTTATTCCTGCTGTTCCCAGAGATCACCTGTTACAGGTAAGTAACTATGCTATCTCCAGGAACAAGCAGGAATGAGTCTTCACATATGGGGACTCCCCAGCTAGAGATGCCAGGGAGATCTCCAAGGTTGTGAGTCCCTGAGAAGGGCTCTACCTGCCCCCATGGATCTCGGGCCTCCAACCAGGGATGGGGGGTAGGAGTTGATTAGGTATGGAACAGGTGTTTGAGAACAGCCTGACCAAACAAGGCATCCCAGCGGGAGTCCTTGTCCAAGCAGTAATGGGCTGTAAAGGTATGAACCGAGGCCCAGGTGGCCGCTCGACAGATTTGGTCGATGGACACAGAGTTCAGATGAGCCATAGAGGCTGCCATGGCCCTCACATTGTGAGCTGTGACATGGCCCTCCAGAGAAAGGTTCTTACTCTGGTAGGCAAAAAAAATACACTGAGCAATCCAATTGGACAGAGTTCTCTTAGAGACTGGAAGTCCCAAATGAGAGGGATCAAAAGCAACAAAGAGTTGAGAGGACTTTCTATGTTGCTGTGTCCTTTGTAAGTAAAAAGCGAGCGCTCTCTTACAATCCAGGGTATGGAGATTCCTCTCTGCACTTGATGCATGAGGTCCTGGAAAAAAGACAGGTAAATACACCTCCTGGTTCAGATGAAAAGGTGAGACCACTTTAGGCATAAAGTGTGGATTAGTCCTGAGGACTATCTTGTCATGATGGAACCTTGTATAAGGAGGATTAGCCACCAAGGCTTGCAGCTCATTGATGCGGCAAGCTGAGGTGACTGCAATGAGAAAAGTAACCTTCCAGGAAAGAAATTTCAAGGAGGTAGTGGCTAAGGGTTCAAAGGGTGGCTTCATAAGCTGGCCAAGAACCAAATTCAAGTCCCATGCCACTGGAGGTGGTCTCATGGGAGGTTTAGTTAAAAGAAGGCCTCTCATGAATCTTGCAATAAGAGGATGAGAGGAAATAGGCTGTCCATTGAGAGGCTTAAGGGATTCTGCAATAGCACTCAAATGGACTCTTACTGAATTTGTTTTAAGGCCTGCATGGGATAAATGCAGCAAATACTCTAGTAAAGAATTCAGAGGTATTGCTAGGGGGTTAAGACCCTTCAGTGCACACCAAATGGTAAACCTTTTCCATTTAAAAGCATAGGAACGTCTAGTGGAAGGCTTTCTGAAAGCATGAAGGATATCCTTCACCTGCTGAGAAAGATGCAAATCTTGAAGGTCTAGGCCTTCAGCAACCAGGCTCTGAGATGAAGAGATTGGGGATTTGGGTGCCACAAAGTTCCCTCCTCCTGGGATAGGAGGTCTGGAGCAGATCCCAAGTCCAGGGAGGGAGCTTGAGAGAGATGCAGAAGTAGAGGGTGCCACACCTGGCGTGGCCAATGTGGTGCTATGAGGATCATAGACCCCTTGTCTCTCTGAAGTTTGAACAGTGTCTTGGGAATTAGGGGAATGGGTGGAAAGGCATAGAGGAAGTCTTGCCCCCAATGAAGGATGAAGGCATCCCTGGCCTGAACTCCCTGACACGGAATCCTGGAACAGAACTGGGGAAGTTTGGCATTCCACGGACTTGCAAACAGGTCTATGTCCGGGGTTCCCCAAATTCGGAAGATCCTGGCTATCTGGTCCCCATGGAGGGACCATTCATGTGGAAGCACAACTCGACTGAGTCTTTCTGCCCAAGAGTTTTGAACCCCTGGAAGATACACTGCCACGAGATGAATTTGATGCTCTCTGGCGAAGGCCCACAATCTCAAAGCTTCGTTGCAAAGCGACAGAGAGCCAGTCCCGCCCTGCTTGTTCACGTAGAACATGGCTACTTGGTTGTCCGTGTGAATGAGGACTGTCTTGTAGCTGAGCAGGGTGTGGAAGACTCTGAGAGCTAGAAGAATTGCTCTGAGCTCCAAGAGGTTGATATGTAGAGATGTCTCTTGTGGAGACCAGATGCCCTGGGTGGAGAGATCTTGTAGATGAGCTCCCCAACCCCTTGGAGAGGCATCTGTTGTAAGGATTGCTTGGGGTAGCGACTGTTGAAAGGGGGACCCCAGCAACAGATTTTGAGTGGACCTCCACCACTGGAGAGACCAGAAGAGGCGACTGGAGGTTGCTATTTTGTCTGACAGGCACCCTGATGCCTGGGTCCATTGGGTGGACAGAGTCCATTGAGCTGCCCTCATGTGAAGGCGAGCGTAAGGAACCACATGCACGGTGGATGCCATGTGGCCTAACAGTTGTAACATATGTCGAGCAGTTAAATGGGACTTTAACTGAACTTATGAGGCTAACTGCACCAAGCGTAGGCAACGGGCCTGGGGAACATAAGAACATAAGATATGCCATACTGGGTCAGACCAGGGTCCATCAAGCCCAGTGTTCTGTTTCTAACAGTGGCCAATCTAGGTCATACATACCTAGCAGTTTCCCCAAAAGACATCAAAAAGGTTAGATAGAATGTGTCACATTCCTCCTCACTTCTCACCACCACCAAAATATTGCCTATTAGACAACTTTTTGGTGGTGGTGAGAATCGAGGAGGAATCTGACACATTCTATATACCCTTTCGATGTCTAGGACATCTGCACCTTGCCCACTCACAATCTTAAATGACAGAGGTGTAAGGCAGGGGTCTCCAAATCTAGCCCTGGAGGGCCACAAACCAGTCAGGTTGGCAGGATATCTCTAATGCATATATATCTCATGCATATTCATTAGGGATATCCCGAAAACCTGACTGGTCTGCGGCTCTCCAGGACCAGGGTTCCCCACCCCTGCCCTAAGCCATAGTATGGAAGGATATACTGCAAGTATCGCCAATCCACCCTGTCGAAGGCTTTTTCCGCATCGAAACTGACAAGCAGGGAGGACAAATGTCTATACTGGACCCACTCTAAGGACGCAAGGATTTTACGCAGGTTGCGAACGGCATATCGCCCTTTAACAAACCCTACTTGGGATTCATGGACCAAGAGCCCCAGAACCTCTGCCAGGCGATCCGCCAAAATTTTTGCCATGAGTTTAAGGTCAAAATTAAGTAGTGAGATAGGACGGTAGGAGGCCGCAGAGAGAGGGTCCTTCGCCGGTTTAGGAATAAGAACAATATGGGCATGGTTAACCCCCCAACGAAAGAAGCCCTGCTGCGCCCTCCGGTTATGCACCGCAGTCAGCGTTGGGGAAATCAGATCCTTAAGAATTTTATAAAATTCAGCACCGAGCCCATCGGACCCCTGGGATTTGTAACAGCTGGCTTTGGAGATAGCCCCTTGCAACTCAGTTGCCGTAATCGGCCGGTCCAACTGCGCTATCTGATCAGACGACAGGCAAGGTAAATCTAATTCCCCCACATACTCCGCCATCTGCGTGAGGGATACCGACTCCGCCGTATAGAGGCTCTGGAAAAAGGAACGAAAAACTCACGCTATCGCCGGGCTCTCCCGATGTAACGTCCCCGATTCATCCCGCAAGCCTGGTACCAATTTGGAGCCCCTGGGTCCACGAAGGCACCTGGCCAGCAATTTCCCAGGCTTATCCCCGTAGCGTAGAGTTGGTAACGATAGTATAACACAGACTTCTTTGCCCTTTGATGCAAAAGTTCATTTAATTCCATTTTTGAGTCCCACAGCAGTTTTTTAAGCCCTGCTGTTGGGTTTTGGGCCCACCTATGTTGCAGCCTCGTCACCAATCTCTCCAAGCAAATAATACATTCGGCCCTCAATCTTCTCTTCCTGGCAATAAACCCTATAATGTCCCCCCGCAGTACCACCTTCGCGGTTTCCCAAAGCAGCTCTGGGTCCTCCTGGTGGCCCCTATGATCATCTTCAAATTCCTGCCACCGCTGCTGAATAAAAGCACGGAACTGGGCGTCCCGATATAATTCAAGTGGAAAACGCCATGGCGGGGTTCAAGGAAGGTTCCCATTCCAATAGACGTCGAGCCAAACAAATGCATGGTCGGATATCTCCATAGGCCCTATCTGAGCATCCTCCACTTTGGCAAACAGCCCAGTAGAGATCAGTAAGTAATCTATGCGTGCGCTGGTGCCATGAGCCCGAGATTGGTGCGTATAATCCCGCTCGGCCGGATGTAACAGGCGCCAAGGATCTACCAGCCCCAACCTGGAACATAACCTTCGCAACGCCCGAACTGTCGCCATTCTGTCTCTCGGCTCCCCCCCCCCCCCCTTGGATGTATCGAGCTCGACGTCCATGACTCCATTAAAATCTCCCCCCAAAATCACAGGGGAATCCGGCAGCGTCTCGATTTTAGAGGCAAGGCGAGCATAGAGGGGCAGGTCTAGCACATTGGGACAATACAAGTTGCCCAGAATAACAGGCCTCCCCTCAAGAACACCCTGTACCAGTACAAATCTGCCCGTCGGATCCACAAGGTCCCTGACAACCTCAAGCCTCAATCGCTTATGTATCAAGAGCACTACGCCCCCCTTCTTCCCAAGAGCCGGGGCCCCCCATACCTGACCCACCCACTCTCGGCAAAGTTTACGGTGTTCCTCCGCAGTCTGGTGGGTTTCCTGGAGCATAGCAATGTCCGCCCTCTGCCTAGCCAAGGCCTGCAAAATCTTGGCCCGTTTAATCGGACTGCCCAGACCACAGACATTCCAAGAAATAATCTTAAGAGGCATGTAATACTAAGATAAGCCCACTATTGTACATCACATACCATACATGATTCAGAGAGGGCTCCTCCCCAGCCTGAGGTCCTCCCCTCCTCCCCGCAGAATAATTCCCTCTCACCTTCCACTCCTCAACTGGTCCCCTAGGATACTGCTCCCCTCCTCCTCCCCCTCCCTTCCCCTCCCTCTCCCCATTCTCTACCCCTACCCTCCCCCCCCATACCCTCCCCCCACCTCCCTCCCCCCCTGCACCCCCCTCCCCTCTCCATCCCCCCCATTCTACTTCCATCCGCCTCTCTCCCTCTCTGTGAATTCAAGATGCGTGTGGTGCCCCCCCGCCCTTCCCTAATATCGGCTCTTCTACAAGCCTCACAGGGGAGTTCCCCCCCCCGGGGGCCCCCCTCCCTACCACTGTGTCCACCCCCTTCCCCACTCTCTGCACACCGAACGACCCCAACAGCCAAACACCCCCCGTGACAACACCCCCTCGACCAGGGAATAACCAACACTTAATACTTATAACAGCTTTAACAGACCCCTTACAGCCCCCTCCCTCCACAGAATTACCACCACCACCTCTTCACAGTCCAAGGCAGCGTGTGCCAAATTAGTTCTTCGGATCCACACTCTTCCCTCCTTGGCCTCAGGTCTCAGCCACTGCTGCCGCCCTACGCCGTATCTCCTCCACGTATGGGGTTGCTGCTGTCGCGGAGTCAAAGGACCGGCGAGTCCCCCCATGAGTAAAGATCAGCCAGGCAGGATACTGCACCATGAATCTAATATTGTTATCTATCAGAGTTTGGCACAAAGGTCCATATTCTCGTCTTCACTGGCCCAGGGCTGCCGAATAATCCTGAACAATACGCAGCTTAACATTGTCCTTGTAAATTGCTCCTTTCTTCCGTACTGCACGCAAAACCGCTTCCTTTTGCGGGAAGCGCAGGAACCGTGCCAAAACCACCCTGGGTCGACTGTCACTGGCTCTCCTAGGCCCAACCCGGTGCGCTCTCTCTATTTGCACCGGGGTGCCTTCGGGATCATTCTCCAGGATTTCTTTCACCAAGTCCTCCAAGTAGGACTTTAAGTCCCTGTCCTCTATGGCATCCGGGATCCCCAGGAATCGCAGGTTGTTACGGCGGGACCGGTTCTCAAGGTCATCCAGCTTGGCCTCCTGGTCCTGAAGTAGCTTTTTCACACGGGTCATCTCCTGCTGCAGCTCCAGCACATGCTCCTCTGTCTGCTCTATCCGATGTTCTGCTTCCTGCATTCGGCTCCCCAGTGCCTCCACTGAAGTTTGGAGGAGGTCCATGCGGCCCCGCAGGTCTTCTAATTGCGCAGACAGCGCCCCCGCCACGGCCATGGAAATTTCATCCACCATCTCCGCTTTGGCTTCCCCCTTCGGCGGTGAGGAATGCTCCCCCCCCTCTAGGTGGTGGAGGGACTTTCTCCTTCTCCACGCAGCGACCACCCTTTGCCACCATTGCCAGGGCTGCGTAGGTCCTCGGGTGTCTTGTCCCCCACCGCAATGTCCGGCTACAGCGTCACTGGTCCACCGCTCTCTCGTGTACGGCTCTCTGTCTCCGCAGAGGGGAGGGGGCAGGGCCCTTTCCGCCCCCAGTACCGTTGGGGGCATCCTGATCTTCCAATGCTGGAGGGGGGGTTTATGTCAGGGAGTGCAGCCCCCCGAGGAACCCCTGGGACCAACGGAGCAATCAGTGGCCCAATCCAGGGCCCGATAGGGGCTCCCGATCTCCCCCTTCGATTCCGGTTTCTGCCGCCCTCCGGGGGCCAAGGTTAAGGCTGGGGGGGTGGGGGAAGCGATGGGTGCTAGTCCGGGGGGCATCCGCTGCCGTGGATCGCAGCTCCAGGGTCAAACATCGTCTGGCTGCTTACCGGGTCACTCCGCGGTGTAGCTCTCCGTGCGGGCCCGACGTCCTCAGCGCCGGCCTCCCGGATCTGGGCCGCCGCTATATTTCAGCGTGGTGAGAAGGGTGGACACTCAGGAGGGGCCCGCTCACGCTGCGGTCCGGTCAAGAAGGCTGGGGGGGGTACAGAACCCCGAATTTACCCCCACTATTTCATTTGTTCATTTTTTTTTTTAGCGCCGGGAAGGCGAGGGGGTCCAGAGCTCGAGCAGCGTGCGACCGCTCGAGCTCACCGCATCACCGGAAGTCCCCATGATAGTATTTTTAAACACAGTCCATGCTTGATGTAAATCTTTAACCTTTGCAGCTGCTCCTTTTAGTTCTTTCTTAACAATTTCCCTCATTTTATCATATGCCTGCTGGTGCTTTAAATGAGTGTCAATGCATTGTGGGATTCGTTTTTAGTTGAAATGCAGAAGTAGTTGGGCTGTACACACCTTGTTCCATACTAAGGGCCACACTTAACTGTTGCCACTGGTAACAGGCACAACTAATGTCTTTTAAATCCCTGACATGTATGACAGATGTTTGAAAGGGTGGAATAGCATACTTACTCACCTGTAACAGATGATCTCTGGGAACAGCAGGAATTTAGTGGTGACGTCTGTACCGACAGCCTGCGCAGGAATGCTTCCCAGCATCCAATAGGAAAGCTTTTGGGAGCACTCCACTGCATCTGGGTGGCTGCCTTCCCAACTTGCTCTCTTCAGTTGAGTTTGTAGCTGAGAAAAAGGAGAGTAAGAGAAAAAAAACCCTACAACTCTTAGGGGAGGAGGACAGGTTGTGAAGACTAAATTCCTGCTGTTCCCGGAGATCACCTGGTACAGGTGAGTAACTATGCTATTTTCAGGAACAAGCAGAAATGTAGTCTTCACATATGGACCTCCCTAGCTTCCAGAAGTGACCTCAGAACCGGTGGAGATTCGCCTCAGAATAGGCTTCAAGAGGTCATGGATCCCTCATGGATATCCGGTATCGTCAAAGTCCGGGATAGAGGGTAGGAGTTGTCCCTAAGTCTGAAAGAGATGCTGGAGAACAGCTTGACCAAATATGACATCCCAGCGGGATTCCTTTTGCAGACAATAATGGGCAGCAAAGGTATGGATAGAAGACCAAGTTGCTGCCTTGCAAATTTCATCAATGGCTACAGAGCTTGCCATTGAGATAGCCATGGCACAAACATTATGAACAGTGACATGCCCCTCCAGTGAGAGTCCTGCTTTGTCATAAGCAAATGAAATGCAGTCCGTTATCCATCTGGAGAGCATACATTTAGAAATCAGGAGACCAAGGTGACTAGGGTCAAAGGAAATGAACAACTGCGAGGCTTTACGGTGATCTCAGGTTTTCTGAAGATACAAAGCCAATGCACACTTGCAGTCATGCTTCTAGAAGCATGCAGTCTAGGAAAGAATACAGGAAGGTAAACAGATTGATTCAAATGAAAAGGAGACACCACCTTTGGCATGAAATGCAGGCGAGTCTTAAGGACAAACTTGTCATGGTGGAACCTAGTATAGGGTGGATCCGCCAAAGCCTGAAGCTCACTAATGTGTCTAACTGAAGTGAGGGCAATAAGGAATATAACCTTCCATGAAAAGAATTTTAGTGGGGTCGTAGCCAATGGTTCAAAGGGCAACTTAAGAAGCTGCGCTAGAACGACACGGAGATCCCAAGACACCGAAGGTGGCTTAATGGGTGGCTTGGTCAGCAGGAGCCCTCTCATAAAGCTTGCTACTAGCAGTTGTGAGGAGATGGGCTGTCCATCCAAGAGATGAGGCCGCAATGGCACTGAGGTGAACTCTCACCGAGTTGTTCTTGAGACCTGTTGAAGATAGGTGGAGAAGATACTGGAAGAGTGTCTCCACGGGAGCAGACAGATTGAGATCCTTCTGGGAACACCAGGCAGAGAAGCCACGCCACTTGAAAGCATAGGAACACCTGGTGGAGGACTTCCTGGAAGCCAAAAGGATCTCCTTAACCTCTTGAGTGAGGTTAACATCTTGTAATGCTATGCTCTCAGCAGCCAAGCTGTGAGACAGAGAAACCGTGGATTGGAGTGGAGCAGTGTCCCATCTTCCTGAAAGAGGAGACCGGGCGCAGATCCCAATCGTAGAGGCTGACTCTGAGTTAGACATAGCAACAGAGGGAACCATAGTTGGCGTAGCCAGTGAGGGGCTATGAGAATCATGAAGCCCATGTCGGCCTGTAGCTTGAAAAACATCTTGGGAATGAGGGGTGTGGGAGGGAAAGCATAAGGGAGACCCTGACCACAATGTAGGTGGAGGCATCCACTTGCTGCTTGCTGGACATCAGAGTCCTTGTGCAGAAGCAGGGAAACTTGGCATTCTGCAGTGTGGCAAACAGATCTATGTCTGGAGGTCCTCAGGTCTATAAGATGTAGGACATTTCGTCCGGATAGAGAGACCATTTGTGGGGAAGAAGGATACGACTAGGCTTGTCTGCCAAGACACTGAGCTCCCCTGGGAGATATACTACTTGGAGCGATATTTGATGAGAAATGGCAAAAGGACCACAGATGGAGAACCTCCTTGCAGAGGACAAGAGCCTGTTCTGCCCTGCTTGTTCACATAGAACTTGGTCACCTGATTGTCCTGACTAGGACCCTTTGTGCCCTGAGGTGATCTTGGAACACCCTGAGGGCATTTGAGATAGCACAAAGCGCCAGGAGATTGATCTGGAGCTGTGACTCCTGCATTGTCCAGAGGCCTTGTGTAGAGAGAGTGCCCAAGTGAGCTCCCCAACCCAGTTTGGAGGCATCCATCATCAGGGCACAATGATGTGGAGGAATCTGAAAAGGTGACCCGACAAGGGGATTTTCTGGAGACCACCACCACTAAAGGGATGTGGTGAGAGGGACAGTGGCTTTGATCTTATCCCTGAGGTGGCCTGAGGCCTGCGTCCTTTGAGAGGCAAGTCACTGGGCTGTCCACATATGTAGGCGGGCATATGGGATGACATGCACTGTCAAGACCATGTGCCCCAGAAGCTGCAGCATTTCTCTGGCAGTCAGATAGTCTTGGAGTAGCATTGGGAGGTTAGCTCGATGAGACGGGCACAGAGGAGTTGGGGCAGAAACGCCTTGGCCTGCTGTGTGTCCAGTAAAGCTCCAATGAACTCTAGTCTTTGAATTGGAGAGAGCTGGGATTTTGAAAAGTTTATGACAAATCTCAAGGGTACGATGTAAGGAAAGCTGGACCTCTTGGGAAGTGTCTGCTCTTATGAGCCAGTCTAAATAAGGGAAGACAAATATTCCTAGAGATCTTAGATATGCAGCTACGACTGTCATGCACTTTGTGAAGACTCTTGGGGCAGAGGTGAGTTCGAAGAGAAGGACTCTGTATTGATAATGTTTTCCCTGAAAGATGAAGCATAGATATTTCCTGTGTCCTGGATGCATGAGGACGTGTGTGTATGTTTTCTTTAGATCAAGAGAACAGAACCAGTCCTGACTCTGGAGTTAGGGAAGAAGGATCACGAGAGAGATCATTTTGAACTTCTTCAGAAACAAGTTTCTGGTCTGCGAGTCCAGGATAGGCCTGTACCCTCCAGTTTTCTTTGGTATGAGAAAGTACGGCAAGTAGAACTCCATTCCCTATTGGGATATTGGGACATCTTCTACAGCTTCCTAAGATAGAAGGGAGGATACCTCGTCTTGTAGGAGAGAAGTGAGTGGGGGGTACGTGTGATATTCCCCCAAAAGTCGAGGGCAGAGTTTGCAGATGAAGTCTATACTCCTCCTAAACTATGGCTAATGTCCACTGTTCTGAGGTGATAAGGTGTCATTTGTGATCATAGTGACACAGCCTACCTGCTAAGTGGAGGGGGTAAGGGTCCTCCAGAGGCAGGGTGGCAATGTTCTCTAGAAAAAAATAAAAAAAAAACAGATGCAGACTGTGGCTGCAGAGCTGATTGAGATTTAGCCATCTGTGACTTCTTTTGCTGTTTAGAAGGCTGCTGCCTCTTTTGAAGGCTGCTGCCTCTTTTGAAGGCTTTGAGCCTGGTACTGAGAAGCAGGGGGATAAGAAGAGTAGAAACTCTTCTTATTCAAAAAAGCTCTTTTTGTAGTTGTCTTCTTTCTAGCAGGGCTAGCTATTGTTCTAGATAGCCTATTTAGAGTGGTATTTTCTGACTGAGGCACCTTATCCTGCCAGTCTATGCCAAAGAGGTTCTCCCCTGTGCAAGGGATGTTGCCCAGCTTTATCTTGAACCCACTGCTCAAGATCTGAGGCCTGAAGCCATGCAAATTGCTATGGCTCTGCTTGTGCATTCAAATGCATCAAAGGCTGCCCTATTGACAAACTTTGATACATTTTGGGTATGTCTAATTAGAGAAAGATAGTCATCTGGGAGAAGAGGGGCCATGGACTTGAGGTCCTTGGCAACCTCCTTGAGGAACATACCCATGTAGAGTATTGTAGGAGTTAATCCTGGCTGAAAGCATGGAAGCCTGAAAACACTGATGCCCTAAGGCATCGAGGGTTCTCGATTCCCTTGCCAGTGGGTTACTGGAATGAGTTTTGGAACACTTTATTTGGCGCATTGCCGATTCTACCACCATTGAATGGTGGGGAAACTAGCTTTTGGAAACAAGGAAACTCCAGTACTCAATACATGGTATTAAGACATCAAGTATGAGGCGTGATTGTGAGGGGAGTTCTCCCACATCCAGAGCATCAGATCATGGAGGATGCGGTGCACCAGCAGAGTGGCTGCCTCCCTGGGAGCTGTTGGGTATTGGAGGATCTCCAATTCCTCCACCCTGGGCTCTTTCTCGGATATCACTGTTATGGAGAGACCCCTAGTTAGGTCATGAATGAATTCCTGGAAGAACATGTCCTCAGGAGGCAACATGCGCCGGTTCAGAGGTGGGGAGTGTTCCAATGGCAGGCCTCAGGGCTCCCGGCAATCGAGTGACTCATCTGAAACAAGAGAGTCGGAATCAGAGGACTCAAAGTATCAGTGGGGATGGTGTTCGCCTTCAGCCAGACGCTGAAACCAATGTGTGTTGGTATTGGGATCAGGGACCATTTGGGCCGAGCCCCAGTATCGGTGACGGACTCGAGGGAAGGTATGGATGGCAGTGATGACAGTGCCATATATTCTGACAAACCTTGCACTGGTACCTGTAACGGCATCGGCGGCCCAGTTCTGAGGGCAAAGTTTTGATGGGAACTGAGGCTGCTAACAGAGTTGCAAAACTACGCTCGATGGCCAGTATGCGCTGGCCTGTCAAGGTTACTGATGCTTAGGTATCTGTGATGGATATTTGTGCCACCGTCCCAGAGCATGGAACCAGTAGCTCTCCTGAGGATGAGGCCTCAGGAGCATCCTGGAGCCCCTCAATGGCTTTGGAGGGCAGGCCCTTTCGCTGGGGCTGTTTGGCAGGCTGATCCACCTCCAGGGCAATGCCTGAGGCATCTCAATGCTGGGAAAGATCTACCTCTAGAGGAATTTTCTGTCTTTGAGGAAGACTTGTTTGGACACTTTCGATACCTGAGATCCATGTGAAGAGGATGAAGCTCTCAATGACGTTGGTGCCAAAGATATGGCATCTGAAGCAAAAAGAGTTCCAAACAGAGGCCTGGTTCTGCAGGCCTCTCTGTCATCTTTCTACAAAGGGAACATTCTCTTGACTAGTGGTCGGGCCCGAAGCATTTCAAGCACCAATTATGTGTGTCAATTGCTGAGATGGTACTGCCACATTTTGAACATTTTTTGAAACCACTAGTCAGTTTCTCCATAGTGTCAGTAAACAGTATGGTAGGCTTAAAGCCTAAGATGGCGTCAATGTGCCTGAAGATTTTTTTTTAAACTAGTGAAAGAAAGAGTAAGGGAACTGGCGGTGTCAAGACAGTGCCAGCGTCGACAAGGCGGCAGATGCTAACCACAAAACAACAAGAAAGAATTTTCTGTGGTAACAGGATTTGCTTCATGTTGGCTCCATGGAAAATGAAGAACTGAAGAGAGGGAGTTGGGAAGGCAGCCACGTAGGCGTAGTGGAGTGCTCCCAAAAGCTTTCCTATTGGACACTAGAGAGCGTTCCCCTGCAGATTCCGTTGGTACAGAATCACCCATTTGTGAAGACTACCTTCCTGCTTGTTCCTGGAGATAGCGTAGTTACTCACCTGTAACAGGTGATCTCCGGGAACAGCAGGAATTTAGTCTTCACATATGGGTATCGTTGGTACCGACGGAGCCCGCGCAGGAACGCTCCCCAGCGTCCAATAGGAACGCTTTTGGGAGCATCCCACAGCGCATGCGTGCTGCCTTTCCGCCTCTGTACCTCTCTCACTTCAGTTCAGTTTATAGCTGAGACCAAAGGACAGTAGAGAAAGAGAGAGATAGAGACAAACCCTAAGTGAGGTTGGTGGGTTGTGAAGACTAAATTCCTGCTGCTCCCGGAGATCACCTGTTACAGGTGAGTAACTACGCTATCTCCAGGAACAAGCAGTAATGTAGTCTTCACATATGGGGGACTCCCCAGCTGAAAGATGCCATGGGGTGACACCAGCAAGCTACGAACCCAGGTGAGATGGGTCATGCTTCCTCCCATGGACCTCTGGCATCCAAACTGTGGACGGTGGGTAGGAGTTGTACTAAGTATGGAAGAGATGCTGGAGAACAGCCTGGCCAAACGAGGCATCCTCACAGGAGTCCTTGTCTAAACAGTAGTGGGCTGTGAAGGTCTGTACCGAAGCCCAAAGTGGCTGCTTTGCAGACGTCATCAATAGAGACAGAACGAAGGTTAGCCGTTGAGGCTGCCATTGCTCTCACATTCTGAGCTGTGACATGGCCCTTGAGAGAAAGTCCTTTACTCTGATATGTATAGGATATGCAATCTGCAATCCAATTTGACAGAGTTCTTTTGAAAACTGGACGTCCCAAATGACTAGAGTCAAAAGCCACAAAAAGCTGAGATTTTCTATGTGGCTTAGTTCTTTGGAGATAAGGCTAAGGCTCTTTTACAATCCAATGTGTGAAGATTCCTTTCTGCACGAGAGGCATGAGGCCTAGGGAAGAATATAGGAAGATAAACCGACTGGTTTAAATGGAAAAGCAAAACCTCCTTTGGCATAAAGTGAGTATGAGTCCTGAGGACTACTTTACCATGGTGGAACCTTGTATAAGGAGGGTCAGCTACTAACGCCTGTAGTTCACTAATGCGTCTTGCAGAAGTGATGGCAATTAGGAAAATAACTTTCCATGAAAGAAACTTTAGGTCTGTAGTGACTAAAGGTTCAAAGGGCAGTTTCATAAGCTGACCAAGAACAAGATTCAGATCCCATGCCACCGGTGGTGGTTTAATGGGAGGTTTTGTTAAGAATAGGCTTCTCATAAATCTTGATACAAGTGAATGAGAGGAAATAGGTTGTCCATCGAAAGGTTTATGAACAGCAGCAATAGCACTAAGATGGACCCTAACTGAATTGGTCTTCAGACCAGAAGTTGATAATTATAGAAGATACTCTAGTAGCAACTCTACGGGTAGTAAAAGGAGGTTAAGTCCCTTTTGTGAACACCAGATAGAGAACCTTTTCCACTTGAAAGCGTAGGAACGCCTTATGGAAGGTTTGCTGGAAGCCAGGGGGATATCCTTTACTTGTTGAGAAAGGTTAACATCCTGGAATTCTAGGCTTTCAGTAACCAGGCCCTGAGATGTAGGGACTGGGATTGGGATGCAGTAAAGATCCGTCCTCCTGCGACAGGAGATCTGGAGCATTCCCCAACTCCAGAGGAGTGGTTTGAGAGAGACGCAGAAGAGGATACCACGTTTGCTGTGGCCAACATGGAGCTATGAGTATCATACGACCTCTGTCTCTCTGAAGTTTGAATATGGTCTTGGGAATGAGGGGGAATGGGTGGGAAGGCATAGAGGAAGTCCTGTCCACAGTGGAGTAGGAAACATCTCTTGCCTGACAGTTTTGAGCCGGAATTCTGGAACAGAATCGGGGAAGTTTGGCATTCTGTGGACTTGCAAAGAGGTCTATATCTGGTGTTCCCCAGATTCAAAACACTCGAGCAAGCTGGTATGAGTGGAGGGGACACTCGTGTGGCAGCAGTATTTGACTGAATTTGTCTGCCCACAAGTTTTGAATGCCCGGAAGGTATATCGCAAACAGGTTAATTTGTAACTCTCTGGCGAGGGCCCATAGTCACAAAGTTTCATTGCATAGCGACAGAGAGCCTGTTCCGCCTTGCTTGTTCACATAGAACATAGCTACCTGATTGTCAGTTTGGACCAGAACTGTTTTGTTGCTGAGATGGCCCTGAAAGACTTGAATAGCATTGAAAATGGCTCTCATCTCTAGGACGTTTATGTGAAGGGAAACCTCCTGTGAGGTCCAAAGACCCTGAGTAGAGAGATCGTGCAAGTGGGCCCCCCAACCCATCTTGGACGCATCTGTCGTCAGAGTGGTTTGGCATAGAGGCTGCTGGAAAGGAGAGCCTACAAGGTGGTTTTCCAGGGATTGCCACCATTGCAGGAATCAAATCAGACGTGCGGTAGTTCTGATTGTGTCCGTTAATCGACCACTGAGAGGAAAGGGTCCACTGGGCTGCTCGCATGTGGAGGCGAGCATAGGGAACCACATGGACAGTAGATGCCATGTGTCCCAGCAGTTGCAGCATCTCCCAAGCAGTAAGGAATACTTTCATAGATGCTTGAGATGCCAGTTGTATTATACGTAGACAGCGTGGCTGAAGCTTGTACCCAGGTTGTACAATGGACAGAGTCCAATTTTCTGATGTTATTTGTTGCCATCTTTTGGCAAAATAGCATAGTCTTCCTGGAATGGTCAAGGTTTCTGGACCTTTCAGGGGCAGAATGACTAAGTTCTCTAGATAGGTCAAAGACCCTGAGGGGGTGGGTCTGTTGAGCCAGTTGAGCTTTTTGAGCTTTTTGAGCTTGCGGCTTTCTTTGCTGTCTGTTCTGTTGCCCCTTCTGGGGAACATGGAGCGGACAGTGAGTTTGATGGGTCTAAGATTGGTAAGGCTTTTTTCTTACTGAAAAAGGGTTTATTGAATATTTTCTTTTTTGCTGGGTTGGCTGTAGACTTTGACAATCTGTTTAAAGTAGTATTGTCAGATTCAAGCTGATTAGCCTTGTCCTGCCAGTCCTTGCCAAAGAGATTTTCTCCTGTGCAAGGAATGTTTCCCAGCTTTTCTTGCACCCACTGTTCTAAGTCTGATGCTTGAAGCCAAGCAATACGACGTGCTCCTATGGATATAGCAGAGGTTCTGCTCATACATTCAAAGCAATCAAAGGTAGCACGGTTCATGAATTTAGAGACATTCTGGGCGTGCTTGACCAGAATAAAGTAGTCTGCTCTTTTTTTCTTCTGAAACACAAAGACTAAGGAGCTCTAAGTCTTTTGTGGCTTCTTCCAGGAACATTCCCATATAAAGAATGTAGGAACTGATCCTGGCATGGAGGATTGAAAGCATCGACGGCCAACGGCATCGAGAGTCCTGGATTCACGGCCTGGAGGATTAGAATAATGTGTTTTAGCACTCTTGATCCTTCGCATGGCCGATTCCACTACCATTGAATGGTGTGGTAACTGAGATTTTTGAAAACCAGGACAACTTGGCACTCGGTACATAGTGTCAAGGCGTCGGAAATGTGAAGATACCGTTAAAGGAGTTGCTACATTCTCAACATTAGATCATGTAAGATCTAGTGAATGGGCAGCATAGCTGCTTCCTTGGGAGCCACAGGGTATTGTAGAAAGAGTAGTTACTCACCTGTAACAGGTGTTCTCCAGGAGCAGCAGGAATCAGTCCTCACATATGGGTGTCATCTGTGCCGATGAAGCCCCAGCGGAGCATTTCCCCAGCTTTCTATGAAAGCCTTTGGGAATGCAGGCATGCATGCGCGGTTCCCTTCCCGCCTAAAGGTGCCACCTTACCTCAGTCAAATGACATAGCTAAGAACAGCACACAAAAATGAAAAATAAACTATGTACAACTGCAACTCCAAGGGGAGGAGGGAGGGTTGTGAGGACTGATTCCTGCTGCTCCTGGAGAACACCTGCTACAGGTGAGTAACTACTCTTTCCCCAGGACCAAGCAGGAAGTCAGTCCTCACATATGGGTGACTCCCAAGCTCTGGGCTACCGAGGAACCCAGGCTGAACAAGAGAGCTCCCTCTAGTCTCAGCAGCAAAGAAAGGCTTTTCAAGGACACAACCTCCACCGGTAGCCCAACAGAGGGCAGGAGTTGCCTAAACCTCAAAGAGATTCCGGAGAACAGCTTGGCCAAAAGCACTGTCCCTACGGGACTCCCTCTCAAGGCAGTAATGGGCCGCAAAAGTCTGGCTTGAAGACCAAGTTGCAGCCCTGCAGATGTCTACCAAGGGCACAGAGCGGAGATGAGCCACTGAGGCAGCCATTGCCCTGACATGGTGGGCCGTAACCCGACCCTGCAAAGGAAGGTCAGCCGGCTTATAAGCCCAGGTGATACAGTCAGCTACACAGATGGACAAGGTACGCTTGGACACAGCCAACCCCAACTTATTGGGGTCAAAGGAGATGAAGAGCCGAGTAGCCCTTCTATGCCCCTGCGTACGGTCAAGGTAGAAGGATAAGGCCCTCCTACAGTCCAGGGTATGCAGGACTGCTTCAGCCTGGCTTGCATGAGGCCTAGGGAAGAATATTGGAAGAACCACCTCCTGGTTGAGGTGGAAAGAAGAGACAACCTTAGGGAGGATCTTTGGATGAGTCCTAAGGACTACCTTGTTCCTATAAATCCTGGTGTAAGGCCTATCACAGACCAGGGCTTGAAGCTCACTTACTCGCCTAGCCGAGGTAAGGGCTATCAGGAAGAGTGTCTTCTAGGAGAGGAAGCATAGTGGACAAGTAGCCATCGGCTCAAAAGGTGGGCACGTCAGTTGCTGCAAGACCACATTCAGCTCCCACTCAGGGGCAGGATGACGGATGGGAGGCTTGAGCAAAAGCAAACCCCTAAGAAAGCGGGACACCAAGGGGTGACCAGACAGAGAATGGCCCTCCACCAAAGAGTGGTGAGCTGCTAGAGCTGAGAGGTGGACCCGAACAGAATTTGATTTAAGGCCTTGATTTGACAAGTGCAGTAAGTACTGAAGGACTACTGGCACAGTACAGAAGAAAGGATCAACTGTACGTAGCTGACACCACACAGAAAACCTTTTCCATTTGAGAGCATAGGTTTTCCTAGTGGACTGTTTCCTAGAGGCTAGGACAACCTCCTCAACATCCTGAGCCAGGTCCCAGGGAGCCAAGACTACCCTTGCAGCCTCCAGGCCATCAAATTGAGAGCTTTGAGATTGGGGTGCAGAAGGGAACCCTGCTCCTGTGAGAGAAGGTTGGGTTGCAACCCCAGAGGTAGCGGAGGATCCACCGCCAGTTGAAGCAGAAGAGGAAACCAAGGCTGTCTCGGCCACCGGGGAGCCACCAGCAGGACCGAGGCCTTGTACTGAAGAATCTTGAAGAGAGTTCAGGCCACCAAGGGGGTGGGAGGAAATGCATAGAGGAGGCCCTGAGAACAGGATATAAGAAAAACATCCGCTGCTATCCGCAGAGGATGCGGTTGCCTGGAGCAGAACTTTGGCAGTTGCTTGTTCGTTGGGCTGGCAAAGAGATCTATCAAAGGGAGACCCCATTTCAGGAAGATCTTCTGAGCTACTGAAGGATGCAGCTGCCACTCGTGGGGCTGCAGTAGTCTGCTTAAACTGTCTGCCAGGTAGTTGTCCTGACCTGGAAGGTACACAGCCCTGAGAAGCATGTTGTGCTTGAGGGCAAAAGAACAAAGGTCCTGAGCTTCCCGACAAAGGATCCTGGACCCAGTCCCGCCCTGTTTGTTCACATAAAACATGGCAACTTGGTTGTCTGTCTGAATCAGGACAGACTGGTGAGCCAGGGTAGGAGTGAAAGCTTTGAGTGCTAACCGAATAGCTCGGAGTTCGAGAAGATTGATCTGCTGTGCAGCTTCCCAGGGAGACCACAGGCCCTGGGTGCACTTGCCCAGACAATGAGCTCCCCAGCCTTGCAGGGAGGCGTCCGTGGTCACCACTACTGTGTACCCTGGAATCTGAAAAGGCACCTCCCTTCAGAAGATTGGGTGGGTGCAGCCACCAGTTGAGGGAGTTCAGAAATTGTCTGGACACCCTTATCCTGTCTTTGAGGCTGCCTGTGGCCTGTGACCACTGAGACCGAAGGCACCACTGTGCAGGCCTCATATGGAGCCTGGCATTGGGGGTCACATGTACCGTTGAAGCCATGTGGCCTAGAAGCCTCAGGTAGAGTCTGGCGGAGACCAGGGACCTGCTGAGAAACTGATTTGCCAAGGTCATCAACCTTTGGGCCCTGTCTACTGGCAAGAAAGCCTTTGCCAGCAGAGAGTCCAGCCTTGCCCCTATGAACTCCAAGTTTTGGGAGGGGAGCAAAGTGGACATTGCGAAGTTTATGACAAACCCCAGACTTTGTAGAAGAGCAATAGTCCTGAGGGTGGCTTGTTTGGCCTCCTGGCACGTCTGACCCCTGATGAGCCAGTCATCCAGATAGGGGAAGACAAAGATTCCCTTATTTCTCAGGTAGGCCGCCACCACTGCTAGGCACTTTGTAAAGACTCTGGGGGCGGAGGTGAGGCCAAAAGACAGCACTCTGTACTGATAATGGTTTCCTCCCACAATGAACCTGAGGTACTTTCTGTGGTCTGGATGAATGAGGATGTGAGTGTACGCATCCTTTAGATTTAAGGAGCATAGCCAATCTCCCTGCTGGAGGTAGGGCAGAAGTGTCCCAAGAGTAAGCATCTTGAACTTCTCCTTCACTAGGAACATGTTGAGGTTCCTGAGGTCCAGAATGGGTCGAAGGCCACTGGTTCTTTTGGGCACCAGGAAATACCTGGAGTAGAAACCGTGACCTTGCAAGTGGGGAGGCACAGGCTCCACCGCCCTGTCCACCAACAGACCATAAAGCTCTTGTAGAAGAAGGTCTGTGTGCAGGGGAGGCCTTGGAGGCTCCCCTGGAAAATATGGTGGAGGCAGTTGGTGAAAATGGAGGGCATAGCCCCTGTGGACTATCTCCAGCACCCAACTGTCCCCGGTGATAAGGGGCCACTGGTGGGCAAAGAGGGCGAGGCGACCTCCTGTGCAGGGTTGGGAGAGCAGTGGAGGAGAGGCTACGGCTCAAGGAGTCAAAAACCCCCACCCTGCTGAGTGGTAGCAGGGGCCTGAGGCTTGGGGGTCCTCTGCCTACGGGGCCCATTACCCTGGCCCTTGGCTTGCTGACCCTGGGGGGCAGCCTGATATTGCAGGTACTGTTTGTAGGCAGTGCCCTTCCTCGGGTAAAAGGGCTTTTTACCCGAGCCCTTCTTTTTATGAGAAGGGGCAGAGGTCCGACAGCCTTGTCCGTGTGAGGTGCTCAGTTTCGAGCTGAGCGGCCTTCTTGGTCATGGGCTTGCCAAAAAGGTTTTCACCTCGGCAAGGGACATCGACCAACTTGTCCTGAACCCATGGCTCGAGGTCCGATGACTGCAGCCATGCCTGGCGTCGAGCCGCGATGCCGGCTGGTGCAACTCGGGCCAAAGCCTCGAAGCCATCGTAGGCAGCGCGGGATATGAACTTCGAGCAGTCCCGAATCCCCGAGGACAAGGACTTAAATCTCTGCAAGGGTTCCCCAGAGAGACCAGCAGAGAACCCGGCCAATTCCTTGGCCAGATCCCGCAAGTACATGCCCATGTACAGCTGGTAGGACTGGACACGGCAAGCAAGCATCGAGCCCTGGAAGCACTTTCTACCGACACCATCGAGGTTCCGGGCATCCCTGCCAGGGGGCACCGCAGAGTACATCTTCTGGCTCTTCAGACGATGCATGGCCGATTCCACAACCATAGAATGGTGTGGTAGCTGTGCCTTTTGAAAACCAGGGTTCTTCCGGAGTCGATAGATCGAGTCGACTCGCTTGCTTAGAACCGGCGCCGAGGCCGGTGCCTCCCACATACGGAAGAGGAGCCGTTCCAGCATCGGAGGAACCGGAACAGTAATGGCCTCCTTCGGAGGAGAGTCATACTGTAGGGCCTCGAGCTCTTCAGCTCGAGGCTCCTCTTCGGGGTCCGCCAGAATCGCCAAGGCAGCGGCCATATCTCGGACGAACTCCGAAAACCGAGTATCCTCCGGGGGGGACCTACTCCGGGGCTCAGACTGCTCTCCAAGGCTGTCATCCTGAGACTCAGCTCGGGAGACGCAGCAGCCGACTCGAGCCCCGGCGGCGGCGGCGCCGGGCCCGACGTTGGCTCCCTGGGAGTAGAGTCCTCGAAGACTACGGAGCTTACGTGTCCAGCAGACTCCGGCTCCACGCGAGGAACCTTTGCAGGCTTCTCGTGTTCCACGGGCCCGGGGCAACGGTCGGGGGTCTTAGACCTGGCCCTCAAGGAGCCAGGGACCTCCTCAGACGACGCCCTCGCGAGCCGCTTCTTCCTCTTGCGTTCCCGGTCGGGGGACCCCCTGTCCGAGGAGCTTCGACGGCGCTCGGGATCGGAATCCCGAGATGTCGAGGCCTCAGACGAGGTCCGGGCCTGGCCAGAGGCTGAGTCCGAGAAAAGCCTTTCTTTTTGCTGCTGGCGACTTCGGAGTGCCTTGGAAGACATCTTTCCACATGGCCCGCACGACTTAGGGTCGTGGTCGGGGCCGAGGCACCGAAGGCAGCAGTCATGTGTGTCGGTAATAGACATCAGTTTCTTACACCGATCACACTTTTTAAAACCGCTGGAAGCCATTGGGGAAAAAAAGAGTCCCCGCGAGGTCAAAGGACCGGCCTTCCAGGGAAAAATGGAAAAAAGGGCGCGAACGCCAGCCACGAAGGGCAAAAACCAAAAAAGAAGAATCGGGCTTGATACCGGTGTACCGAACCTGGCAGGAGGGGAACCGGCGTCGAACCGGGAGAAAAAAATAGCGAAAATCGCCGAAAAAAATCTAATTTTAACCGGGAGAACAGGACAGACGTCCGGTGGGCTTCATGGAAAAAAAGAGACTGAGGTAAGATGGCACCTTTAGGCGGTAAGGGAACCGCGCATGCGTGCCTGCATTCCCAAAGGCTTTCATAGAAAGCTGGGGAAATGCTCCGCTGGGGCTTCATCGGCGCCGATGACACCCATATGTGAGGGCTGACTTCCTGCTTGGTCCTGGAGAATTCTTAATTCTTCTGCCCTAGGTTCCATATCTGGAATCACAGTGATTACAAGACCCTTTGCTAAATCACATATGAAATCCTGGAAGGACATATCCCCTCTGGAGGAGACACTCTGAGATGAGAAGGAACTCAATCTTCTAAGATTCGCTCTGGTACCGGTAGAATCAGAGTCATCAGAATCGGAAGGCTCAAGCACTGGGTGCTCCTGTAATGCATGGTATCGGTATCGCTCAAATTCAGTACCAAAATGTCTCAGTTCCTGATCCCCAATACCGGAGATCGGCATGGGGGAAAGCAGTCCTGTCGAAGCAGGTACTGTCGGTACCGATACCTGTTGAACCGTCTGTTGCGATCTTATTGGGACCAAAGCCGCTAAGAGGGCCACTAGACTGTGTTCAATAGCGAGGATTCTGTGATCCATCGCTCCTGTTGATGCCTGGGTGCTGGTACCGATGGAAGTGTCTACTCCCCCTGAACATGGCACCAGTAGTTCCGCAGAGGTGGAGGCCTCTGGAACATCCTGGAGCTCCGTTGATGCTTTGGAGCCCGAAGACTCCCGCTGGGGCTGTTTTGCCGGTGAAGTATCCTCGAGGGAAACGCCAGTGGCATCTCAATACTTTGAAGGAGATTTACCCTTCGAGGATCGGCTAAGTCTTAGAAGACTTAAATTTGGTTACCTGAGATCCATGGGAGGAAGATGAAGCCCTGGAAGACGTCGATGCAACTGACATTGTGTCGGCAGCAAAAAGGGTACCGGGTTTTGCAGCTCTATTCTGCAGGCCCCTTTTGGTCATCCTCATGCAGGAGACACTCCGTTGGACAAAGTTCAGGACCCAAACATTTTAGACACCAATCATGGGTGTCGGTGATGGAAATGGTACCACCACATTTTGAGCATTTTTTGAAACCTCTAGCTGGTTTCTCCATGCTTGAAGAAAAAAATGGGCCTAGTGCCCAAAATGGCGCCTAGCACCAGAAGCAGGGAAAGATCCCTGAAGAAATACAAGTTTTTTGTTTTTTGGGATTTTTTTAAAGCAATCAAAGGTAGCATGGTTCATAAATTTAGAGACATTCTGGGCGTGCTTGACCAGAGTAAGGTAGTCTGCTCTTTTTTCCTCAGAGACACAAGGGCTAATGAGCTCTAAGTCTTATATGACTTCTTCCAGGAACATTCCCATGTAAAGAATGTAGGAAATGATCCTGGCTGATAGTATGGAGGATTCAAAGCAACGACACCCAAAGGCATCGAGTGTCCTGTATTCACGGCCTGGAGTATTAGAATAATGTGTTTTAGCACTCTTGATTCTTCGCATGGCCGATTTCACTACCTTTGAATGGTGTGGTAACTGAGTTTTTTGAAAACCAGGACAACTTGGCACTCGGTACATAGTGTCAAGGCGTCGGAAATGTGAAGTTATCATTAAAGGAGTTTCAGACATTCTCAACATCAGATCATGTAAGATCTTGTGAATGGGAAGCAAGCTGCCTCCTTGGGAGCCACAGGGTATTGTAGAATTCTTAATTCTTCTGCCCTAGGTTCCTTTTCTGGAATCACAGTGATTGCAAGACCCTTTGCCAAATCACGTATGAAATCCTGGAAGGACATATCTTCTGGAGGAGACATCTTGCGTTGAGGAGGAGTTGAATCCTCTAGTAGGTTCCCTCTGGTACCGGTAGAATCGTCAGAGTTATCGGACTTGGAAGACTCAAGGATACTCTGTACCAGGTGTTCCTGTAACAGCATTCGTATCGGTTCCTGATCCCCGATACCCGAGATAGACTCAAGGCTCGGCATGGGGGGGAAGCAGTCCTGTCGAAGCAGGTACTATCGGTACTGGTACCGATGTCGGTACCAATACCTGTTGAACCATCTGTAGCGGTCTTAGCGGTACCGAAACTGCTAAGAGGGATGCTATACTGCGTTCAATAGCGAGAATTCTCATATCCATCGCTCCTGCCGATGCCTGAGTGTTGGTACCGGTGGAAGCGGCTACGACCCCAGAACATGGCACCAGTAGTTCTGCAGAGGTGGAAGCCTCTGGAACATTCTGGAGCCCCGTTAATGCTTTGGAGCCCGAAGACTCCCACCGGGGCTGTTTTGCCGGTGAACTATCCTCGAGGGCAACGCCAGAGGCATCTCGATACTTTGAAGGAGATCTACCCATTGAGGACCGGCCAGTCTTAGAAGACTTAAGTTTAGTTACTTGAGATCCATGGGAGGAAGATGAAGCCCTGGAATACGTCGATGCAAATGACATTGTATCCACGGCAATAAGGGTACCGAGTTTTACAGCTCTATTCTGCAGGCCCCTTTTGGTCATCCTCATGTAGGACAGACACTCCGTTAGACAATGTTCAGGACCTAAGCATTTTAGACACCAATCATGGGTGTCGGTGATGGAAATGGTACCGCCACACTTTGAGCATTTTTTTTAAACCACTAGCTGGTTTCTCCATGCCTGAAGAAAAGTGGGCCTACTGCCCAAAATGGCGCCTAGCACCAGAAACAGGGGAAAGACCCCTAATGAAATACAAGTTGTTTTTTTTGTTTTGTTTTGTTTTTAAAAGAAAGAAGAACTGGCAGTACCGACAGGCATCAAATGAAGGCAGACGCGACCACAAAAAACAAAGAATAAAAGGAAATTTTCTGCGGTGACAGGGTACATGTCCTGTAGGCTCCACGGAAAATGAAGAACTGAAGTGAGAGAGGTACAGAGGCGGGAAGGCAGCACGCATGCACTGTGGGATGCTCCCAAAAGCGTTCCTATTGGATGCTGGGGAGTCTTCCCGCACGGTACCGACGATATCCATATGTGAAGACTACATTCTTGTTTGTTCCTGGAGATAAATGTTTACACTGACAAACTAAATTAAATCCACGTGGTACATGGAGACATCCTTGTGCTCAGGCCTCGCTGCTTGCCTTCCACAAGCATTTGAAAACAAGGCTGGGTTGTGAGTGGGCTGGATAGTGGAGAAGTGGGGATATTTTTTCTAGTCCTTTTGATTCATGGTTTGTAAACCCTTTTGATTGAATTTTCTCTGAAAAGTGGTTAAAATCTCTGTAAATAAATACATACATAAATAAATAAATGGGTTTTAGATATATTAGATAAAATATGTAGAATGTGCGTCTACAGTTAGGTCTAAGTTTCTGAGGAGTATAGTTAACTTCTTGTATGAACTACTGAACTTACAGTTTTATTGAGTTGCTTCTTCAAAATGGAAAAGAAGCGATCAATTGTTTTCTTGCCCAAATCAGATTGTACTGTCATCCTGGAAAAGAAAAATAGGCTGAGTATCTTTATGAAGCAATGATTTAAAAAAAAAATCACCTTAATTTTTAAAAAAAAATTCAAAAATTGTAAAGTGCCATTAAGCGTAGTTACTCACCTGTAACAGGTGTTCTCCAGGAGCAGCAGGAAAGTCCTCACATATGGGTGACGTCAGCACCGACACAGCCCTCGTGCAGAGCATTTCCCCAGCTTTCAAAGAAAGCCTTTGGGAATGCAGCGCGCATGCGCTGTCCCCTTCCTGCCCAAGGGTGACATCTTGCTCAGTCTGACGACATAGCTAAAAGACAGCAAAAACCAAAATGAAGTATATGACTGCAACTCCAGGGGAGGAGGGAGGGTCGTGAGGACTGATTCCTGCTGCTCCTGGAGAACACCTGTTACAGGTGAGTAACTACGCTTTTTCCATGACCAAGCAGGAAGTCAGTCCTCACATATGGGACTCCCCAGCTCTAGGCTACCGTGAACCCAGAGCTCAAAAAATGGCTCCCTCTCAAGAGCCTCAGCATCCGTGATAAGAACTTTTTCTGAGAACGCACCCCGTACGGTAGCCCAACAAAAGGGCCGGAGGGTAGGAGTTGCCTAAACCTCA
The DNA here is from genome assembly GCA_033557465.1 of Ichthyophis bannanicus. NCBI lineage: Eukaryota > Metazoa > Chordata > Amphibia > Gymnophiona > Ichthyophiidae > Ichthyophis > Ichthyophis bannanicus. Next base: position 1,612,020,990 of record CM066032.1, on the reverse strand, counting down.
AAAAGATTATGGAGTACCGCCTGGCCGAAAACACTGTCCCGCCGGGACTCCCTCTCCAGGCTAACGGGCTGCAAACGTCTGGCTTGAAGACCAAGTTGCGGCCCGGCAGATGTCTGCCAACGGAACAGAGCGGAGATGAGCTACTGACGCGGCCTTCGCCCTGACATGGTGGGCCGTGACCCGACCTTGCAAGGGAAGGTCGGCTGCCGTGTACGCCCAGGTGATGCAATCTGCTACCCAAGTGGACAACGTTCGCTTGGAGACAGGTAAACCCATCCTATTAGGGTCAAAGGAGACAAAGAGATGAGTAGCCTTTCGATACTCCCGTGTACTTTCTATGTAAAAGGACAACGCCCTCTTACAGTACAGGGTATGCAAGACTGTCTCGCCCCGGCTGGCATGCGGCCTGGGAAAGAAGGTCGGAAGAACGACCTACTAGTTGACGTGGAAAGAGAAGACCACTTTTGGGAGGAACTTGGGATGGGTCTGTAGGACCACCCTGTTCCTATAGAACCATATGTACGGTCTATCAGAAACCAGAGCTTGTAGCTCATTCACACATCTGGCCGAGGTAAGAGCCACCATGCAGAGCGCTTTCCAGGAGAGGAAGCGCAAATGGCAAGTAGCCATCAGCTCAAACGGTGGGCGAGTAAGTTGCTGCAAGACCACGTTCAAATCCCACTCAGTCGCCGGTGGACGAACCGGAGGCTTGAGTAGAAGACAACCTCTGAGAAATCTGGATACCAAGGGGTGAACCGACAGACTGTTCTTCCACTGGTGAGTGGTGCGCTGACAAAGCACTGAGGTGGACCTGAACAGAGTTAGACTTAAGGCCTAGGTCTGACAGGTGAAGTACATACTGCAGTACTACTGACAGAAGGCAAGAGAAAGGATCTTCAGTGCGCTGAGCACACCATACCGTAAACCTACCCCACTTGAGGGCATAGGACTTTCTGGTAACTGCCTCCTAGAGGCCAAGACCACCTCCTCAACTTCCTTAGGTAGAAGTAAGGGAGCTAGCACTATCCTTTCAGCAGCAAGGCCACCAGATTGAGGGACCTGAGCTTGGGGTGCAAAGGGAACCCTGATCCTGCGACACAAGATCGGGTTGCAACCCCAGAGGAAATGGAGTTTCCACTGCCAACTGCAGCAGAAGTGGAAACCAGGGCTGCCTTGGCCATCTGGGGGCTACCAGAATCACCGAGGCCTTGTCCTGGAGGATCTTGAACAGAGTTCGGGCCACCAGGGGCGTGGGAGAAAACGCATACAGGAGATCCGTAGACCAAGAGATCAGAAAAGCATCTGCTGCCATCCTCAGGGGATGCAACTGTCTGGAGCAAAACCTGGGCAGCTGACGGTTTAGTGGACTTGCAAAGAGATCGATGGATGGAAGTCCCCAGTGGAGGAAGATCTGATGGACCACCAATGGATTCAACTGCCATTCGTGAGGCTGGAGAATCGTGCTTAGCTTGTCTGCTAGAAGTTTTCCTGACCAGGTAGATAAACTGCCTTGAGAAACATGCCTTGTCTGACCGCAAAGAAGAATAGGGCCAGTGCCTCCTGACATAGGAGCCTGGACCCCGTGCCCCCTTGCTTGTTCACATAGAACATTGCTACCTGATTGTCCGTCTGAACTTGGACAGACTGCTGAGAGAGAGCATGGCAGAAGGTTTGCAGAGCTAAGTGGATTGCTTGCAGCTCTAAAAGGTTGATCTGCTGTGTGGCCTCCTGAAGGGACCACAGGCCTTGAGTGCACGTGCCCTGGCAATGTGCACCCCAGTCCTTTAAGGATGCATCTGTCGTCAGCACCCTGGTGTGTGCTGGAGCTTGAAAAGGCACACCTTTGAGAAGGTTTGGTAGATGTAACCACCACTGTAAGGAGTTCAGAAGCCATCTGGACACCTTTACTCTGTCTCGAAGGTCGCCGATGGCTTGTGTCCACTGATCTCTTAGGCACCATTGAGCAATCCGCATGTGGCCCAGAAGCTGCAGGTAGTGCCTGGCGGAAACCTGAGAATCGCTTTGGAACTGGTTTGCCAACGCCATCAATCTTTGGGCCCTGTCCTTGGGCAAGTAAGCTCTTGCCTGAAGGGTGTCTAGTCTTGGCCCTATAAACTCTAGGTTCTGAGAGGGGAGCAAAGTGGACTTTGTGTAATTTATGACAAAGCCCAGATGCTGAAGAAGAAAGACAGTGCGAAGAGTGGCCTCCTGGAACGACTGACCCATGATAAGCCAGTCGTCCAGGTACGGGAGGACAAAAATCCCCTGATTTCTGAGAAAAGCCGCCACCACCGCCAGGCATTTGGTGAAAACCCTGGGAGCAGAGGTCAGGCCAAAGGGAAAGCACGCTGTACTTAAAAAAGGTTTTATCCCACCACAAATCTGAGATATTGTTTGTGGTCTGGATGGATGAGGATGTGAGTAAAAGCATCCTTTAGGTCTAAGGAGCATAGCCAGTCTCCCTGCTGGAGGTAGGGCAGCAGTATACCAAGGGTAAGCATCTTGAACTTTTCCCTCTACAGAAACTTGTTCAGATTTTGCAAGTCTAGGATAGGTCTGAGGCAATGTTCCCTCTAATTTTCTGTAGGCTGTGTGCGCATAAAATATCAGCTGTGTGCAGCTTTTGAAGGAAGGTTACATTTTTGTGCGCCATATAACGACACTCGGAGTTATATACTTTAAAATTTGACTACACGTCAGAATACAGTATGTACACCACATTGATTTTAATCAAATTAAATGAAAATAGACGATTACTAAATGAAGTGGGACATTTCTAGTAATTACTATCATAACTTTTAAATTTTAAGACGTCTGTGTTGTTTTCTATCAGAATCAGAGCCGTAATTTTTGTGCGCTCTGTTGTAAAGTATGTGCGCTTGCTCGGCGAGGTGTGTGTGCGCGCGCACACGCGCACAGCTTAGAGGGAACAGTGGTCTGAGGCCTCCTGTTCTCTTTGGTACTATGAAGTACCTGGAGTAGAAGCCTTGCCCTTTCAGGTGGTGTCACTCGTGTTGTGTGGTCACTCTGTAGAGGGTAGACTAATACTTATCTTATGAAGATAAGACAAACTGCTTTTACCATATTTCATGATGCAAAGTTAGAAATGGAAGTCAAACAACATAAGTCTATTATAAATAAAAAGAAAGTACCAAGGTCGTTGATGTGAAAGAGGCACATGTCAAAGGTTAAGTCCATAAGATAGTGCCTATCTGGAATCTGAGACCTGAAGTTCTTTCACTTTAAATATTTTGGATTACATAATGTTATAGTAACATAGCCCAGTTTTCTTTTGAGGATTTTTATTTATGACCTTTCAGGTGGTGTGGCACCGGTTCCACCGCCTGTTTCTTTAAAAGACATGCCAACACCTGAAGGAGGAGGTTCTTGTGTAGAGGGAGTCTTGGAGGCTCCCCTGGATAGTAGGAAGGGGGTAGTTGGTGGAAATGGAGCATATAGCCCTTCTAGACTATGCTCAGTACCCAGGTGTCCCCTGTGATGGCTGGCCACCTGTAGGCGTACATGGTCAGCCGACCCCCTGTGCTGAGAGGAGCCACCGGCAGAGGAGAGGCTATGCTGTGGAAGTCAAAACCCTGCTCCCTGCTGTGCAGGAGCCGGCGGCATGGGGGTTTTCTGCCTAAGGGGCCCGGGCCCATGCCCCTGCCCCTTGGCCTGCTGGCCCTGTTGGAGAGCTGAAGAGGCCTGATATTGAGGGTAGGTTTTGTAGGCAGCACCCTTCCTCGGGAAAAAGGGCTTCTTCCCTGAGCCCTTCTTTTTATGAGAAGGGGCAGAAGTCTTTCTGGACAGTCTTGTCCTGGTGAGAGTCTCGGTCTCAATTTCTGCAGCCTTCTCAGTCATGAGTTTGCCGAATAGGTTGTCACCTCGGCAGGGGACATCGACCAACTTGTCCTGTACCCATGACTCCAGGTCAGACGACTGTAGCCAAGCCTGACGACGTGCACCAATGCCGGCCACAGCTAACCGGGCCGAAGCCTCGAAGCCGTCATAGGCTGCTCAAGATATAAACTTCGAGCACTCCTGGATCCCTGAAGACAAGGCTTTGAACCTCTACAAAGGTTCCTCGGAGAGGCCAGCCAAGAATCCGACAATCTCCTTTGCCAGGTCCTGTAAGTACATGCCCATGTATAGTTGGTAAGTCTGGACACGGCAAGAGAGCATAGAACCCTGAAAGCACTTTCTACCGAGGACATCCAGGTTCCAGGCCCCTCCCCCCCCCCGGCCAGGAGGTACCGAGGAGTGCATCTTATGACTTTTCAGCCTGTGCATGGCCGATTCCACAACCATGGAGTTGTGCGGTAACTGCGCCTTCTGGAACCCAGGGCTCTTACGGACTTGATAAATGGAATTGACCCGCTTGCTCAGAACCGGCGCCAAGGCTGGTGCCTCCCACATATGGAAGAGCAGCTGTTCCAGTATCGAAGGAACCGGAACAGTAAAGGCTTCCTTCAGAGGCAAATCATACTGGAGGGCATCGAGCTCTTTGACTTGAGGCTCCTCTTCGGCGTCCACCAGGACTGCCAAAGCCTTGGCCATGTCCCTGACGAAATCCTAGAACAAGGTATCCTCCGGGGGGGACATTCTCCAAGGCTCAGACTACAGGGAATCCGACGGGACGCACTGGGTCTGGAAGGTGTCAGGAGACTCCTCGTCCTCCGTCTCCCATGCCGACTCCTCTGAGGAGTCGTCGAGCGGCTCCGGCCGTATGGGCCTCGATGCCACCCGCCCCAATGCCGAGGGCACCGGCATCGACGACCTCGGCCCCGAACAGGAGGTCGAGGGAGACCGTGGCCAAGGATCGATTCGAGACTTGATTGACTCGAGGATCGGCTCGGCCTCCGGGGTCGACTTAGATGTTGAGGTCCCGGTGGTCGGGGCAGATATACCAGTCAGTCCGGCTAACAGTACCGCTGCTGCTCCATGAAGGCAGCCAGGTTGCTCTCCAGGGCCGTCAGCCTGAGTCCGAACTCAGGAGACTCCACAGCCCCCGACTCGGGCCCCGAAGGCATCGGGCCCAACGTCGGTTCTCCCGGGAGAGAGTCCACGAGAACAACAGAAGTTATCTGACTCGGGGACTCCGGCTCCAGGCGAGGTTGCTTGGTCGGCCGCTCCGACTCCTAGAGCCCAGGATGGCGGTCAGGGCTGCGCGACCTGGACCTCAAGGATCCAGGTGCCTCCACTGACACCGCCATCACGAGCTTCTTCTTCCTTTTGTGCTCCCGGATGGAAGACCCCCTCTCAGAGGACCCACGACGCCGCTTGGGTCAGACTCCCGAGATGTCAAGGCCTCTGACGAAGTCCGGGCCCAGCCGGACGCAGACTCCGAAAAACCTCTTTCACGTTGATGCTGACGGCTTCAAAGCGCCTTCGACGACATCTTGCCACACGGGCCACAGACCAGCAGGTCGTGGTCAGGCCCGAGGCATCACAGGCAGCAGTCGTGTGTGTCGGTAAGAGACAAAAAATTTCTTACACCGATCACATTTTTTGAACCCGCTGGCAGCCATCGGGGGAAAAAGGGCCCCTGGCAAGGTCAAAAGACTGGGCTGCCAGTGAAAATAACAGAAAAAGCGCGAACACTAGTCACAAAGGACAAAAACCAAAAAAGAAGTTCCGGACTCAATACTGGTGTACCGAGCCCAGGTGGGAAGGGGAACCGGCGTCGAACCGGATAAAGAGATGCGAAAATCGCCAAAAAACCCCAACTTTTTCCCGGGTGACACCAACTTACGTCTCTTGGCTCCGCGAAAAAGACAGACTGATGAAGATGGCACCCTTGGGCGAGAAGGGGACCGCGCATGCGCGCTGCATTCCCAAAGCTGGGGAAATGCTCCGCACGAGGGCTCCATGGGCACTGACGTCACAAATATCTGAGGGCTGGCTTACTGCTTGGTCCTGGAGAAACATCTATGTGGACATCTGTCCATCTGAAACGTTTTCTAGAACGTGGTGCTGAAAAGCAGTGAAATGCCTCTATTTGCATATGCAAGTCTTTCCTTGAAACTTTTTTTTCATGAGATCACATGAAGAAAAGGCCTGCATTGCATATTATCCATGGAAGAAGGTTAAAAACAAAAACTAAAACATAAAAAAGAAATGATATAGCATTAACATGTTTGTAGGTTTTCAGTAAGCAATTGTGATTTTATACACAGACAATAGGAGACAGCAAAAATAGTTTTACTTTTAGCAAGACTTGATTGCACACTTCACCAAAAAGCCTGAAGTGCATAACAAATTTAAGACAAAAAAACCTTTCCCACAACTCAAACCTCCTCAAAAACCATTTATTTACCAACTAATAGAATAAGAACATAAGATATGCCATACTGGGTTAGACCATGGTCCATCAAGCCCAGTATCCTGTTTCCAACAGTGGCCAATCTAGGTCATACTTACCTATCAGTTTCCCCAAAAGACACAGATTCCACAATGCTTGTACTGGGTCAAGCATTGATATCCTGGGTCCCTTCTTAATAATGCTTTATGGACCTTTCCTCCAGGAACCTGTGCAAACCTTTTTTAAACCCAGCTACACTAACAGCCTTTACTACATCCTCCGGTAACAAATTCCAGAGTTTGATTACACGTTGAGTGAAAAACTATTGTCTTTTATTAGTCTTAAATAGTTTACCCTGCAGCTTCATTTCATGTCCCCTAGTCTTTCCATATTCTGATAACGTAAACAATCGATCTACGTTTACCCGTTCCACTCCATTCATTAATTTATTGACTTCTATCATATTTCCCCTCAGCCGTCTCTTTTCTAGGTTAAAGAGCCCTAACCTTTTTAGCCTTTCTTCATAGGGGTATCCTTCCATCCCCTTTACTATTTTGGTAGCTCTCCTCTGAACCTTTTCTAATAACGCTATATCCTTTTTAAGATACGGCGACCAGAAATGCACATAATATTCAAGGTGCGGTCTCACTATGGAACGATATAAAGCCATTATATCATCTTTTCTTTTATTTTCCATTCTTTTCTTTATGATACCTAGCATTCTATTTGCTCTCTTGGCCGCCGCTGCACACTGGGCCGAGGGTTTTAACATGTTATCCACAATGACGCCTAAATTTTTTTCTTGGGTGGTGGTTCCTAATGTGGAACCTTGCATCTTCTAACCAGAGTTTGGGTTGTTCTTCCCTAGGTGCATAACTTTGCACTTGTCCACATTAAATTTCATCTGCCATTTTGATGCCCAGTCTTCCAATTTATCAAGATCCTCTTACAATTTTACACAATCCTCTTGGGTTTTAACAACTTTAAATAGCTTTGTGTCATCTGCAAATTTGATAATCTCACTTGTTATTCCCTTTTCTAAGTCATTTATGTGGAAAAGGGCCAACTAGGCCAGGCTTGAAACCCAAATTGGATACAATTAGGGAATTGGATGAATTAGCTTCTGACACACGAACCTATGCCACTATGGTTCACCCAGTATACGGGAATCTGGACTTAATGGACTCAGGAACAGGAAGTGATTCTGGATCTATACTATCCATAGGGATAGGAAGTGCTAGCAGTGGTTCTATACATGAAACAAGACTGTAGAACCTATCTATAGGCCCACAGAAAATTACAGGTCTAAACTGCAGTAGAACTGTCTTTTTAAATGTACTTCTGCTTTTCTGTAGTTACATTAGAATTAGCAAAGAGAGCTTATGTGGACAGTTATTGGGTCAGGTTAACTTCTCTAAAATCAATAGCACAAATAGTACATCCTCTTTATTCTGTAAACTGATAGGCTAAATAATTTGCTAGGTCAGGACGGGCTGTTTTAGGGAACTAGGCCTTAGGTCAACAGCAAACAAAGCTTGCGTAAATAGTAGAAAATCAGCAAATATCATAAGTAACTAATTAGCTTCTGTTGTATAGTAGAAACACAGCGACACCTATTGAGTCTAGTGAATATAGTTATGAGCTGTAACTTTTTATATAACGTGGCGCAGATGTTAGCAAATTTTATGTGCACTTTTGTAACCTGAAAAGCACCAGATGTTAATTAAAAATTAACTGTGTCAGCTGATATTTTTACAATAAAAGCTGGAGCCCTGTGGAGCCATCTTTGAAGAAACTCTAATGGATATGTCTGTTCTTAGACTCCATGTGTTTCTTCTGTACAGAGCTCTGTAATGTTTCAAGTGATCAATCGTGTCTTGTTTTTTCTTTTCTGTTAAGAGGTATCAGATAATTAAAAGAATCCAGGTTTATGTGAAGGATTTCAGACCCTAGGAGGGTGAGAGTTCTACAATTTATAAATATGTCAAAAAGCAGCGGACCCAGCACAGATCCCTGGGGTACACCACTATTCACCTTTCTCCATTGGGAAAATTGGCCATTTAGCCTTACCCTCTGCTTTCTATCTTTTAACCAGTTCCTGATCCACAATAGTACAATGCCTCCTATCCCATGACTCTTTAGTTTTGCTAAAAGTCTCCGATGAGGGACCTTGTCAAAGGCTTTCTGAAAGTCCAGATACACTATATCAAGTGACTCACTTTTGTCCACCTGTTTATTCACACCTTCAAAAAAACATAACAGATTAGTAAGACAAGATCTTCCTTGTCTAAAGCCATGTTGGCTGTCTCCCATTAGGCCAAGACTATCTAAATGCTGAGTAATTTTGTTCTTTATGATGGTTTCTACCATTTTTCCTGGTACTGACGTCAGGCTCACCAGTCTGTAGTTTCCCGGATCACCCCGGAACCCTTTTTAAAAATTGGCGTTACATTGGCAATCCACCAATCTTCAGGTATTAGAGATGATTTTAATGAAAGTTCACAGATTACTAATAGCAAGTCTGCAATCTCATATTTCAGTTCTTTCAACACCCTTGGATGTATACCATCCGGCCAAGGTGATTTGCTACTCTTCAGTTTATCTAATAGTTGTAATACATCTTACAGATGTATCGATATTTCCTTCAATTCTTCCGCACCTTTAAATACCACCTCAGTCATGGGTAATATCCCTACATCTTCCTCAGTAAAGACCGAAGCAAAGAATTCATTCAGTCTCTCCGCTATCGCCTTGTTGCCTCTTAGTGCCCCTTTAACCCCTCTATCATCTAATGGACCAACTGACTCTCTCAGGTTTTTTGCTACGAATGTACTTGAAAAAGTCTTTATTTCGTGTTTTTGTTTCCGCAGCAAGCTTCTTCTCAAATTCTCCCTTTGCCTGCCTTATCAATGCCTTGATTTGACTTGCCAGTGCTTGTGCTGTTTCTAGGTTTCTTCGTTTGGCTGTTTTCTCCATTTCCTGAAAGATGCATTTTTGGCAACAGCCGCCTCTCTGACCTCACCTTTAAACCATGCTGGCAGTTTTTTGGACTTCCTACCACTTTTCTTAAAGTGTGGAATACAGCTGGTCTGGGCTTCCAAGGTAGTAGTTTTCAGTAACACCCAAGCTTGATGCAAGTCTTTAACCTTTACAACTGCTCCTTTTAGTTTTTTCTTAACTATTTTTCTCATTTTATCATAGTCTCCCTTTCGAAAGTTAAAAGGTAGTACTGTAGATTTCCTTATTATCCCTCCTCCACTAATTAAATCAAACGCGATCATGCTATGATCATTATTACCAAGTGGCCCCAACACCCTTATCTCTTGCACAAGATCTGGTGTTCCACTAAGGACTAGGTCTAATATGGCTTCCCCTCTGGTCAGTTCATGAACCAGCTGCTCCAAGAAGCAGTCATTTATTTCATCTAGGAACTTTATCTCCCTAGCATGTCCTGCTGTGACACTGACCCAGTCAATACCAGGTTAATTGAAATCACCCATTATTATTACTGTGCTGTAACTTTTGTTAGCTTCCTTGATTTCTTTGAGCATTTCATCATCCGTTTGTTCATGCTGACCAGGCGGTCGATAGTACACCCCCACTGTCATCGCCTTCCCCTTTTTACATGGGATTTCAACCCATAGAGATTCTACAGCATATTTTGTTTCCTGCAAAACTTTAATCCTTTCTGACTCAATGCCCTCTCTAACAGAGCGCAACCCCTCCACAAATTTGATCAGCTCTATCGTTACGATATAGTTTGTACCCAGGTATCACAGTGTCCCACTGGTTGTCCTCCTTCCTCTATGTCTCTGATATTCCAATCATATCTAACCTCTCATTTAGTGCTATATATTCTAACTCTCCCATCTTATTTTTTAGACTTCTAGCATTTGCATACAAGCATATTAGAGACTGTATTTTATTCATATTAATTTGACTATTGGTAGACATGGGTAATTTGGGATTCTTAAGCTCTGTCTGCTCCATACTCGAGGGCATTTGGGCTACTTTACTTTACTCTTTTTTGGAACCTCTCTGCTTTTGGTAGAATCCTTCAAAGATACATTCTTCCGAATCATGCGCTCTTGGGCGACTGTCGGCTTTCCCCTATTATCTAGTTTTAAAGCTGCACTATCTCCTTCTTAAAGGTTAATGCCAGCAGCCTGGTTCCATCCCGGTTAAGGTGAAGCCCATTCCTTCGGAAGAGCCCCTCCTTTCCCCAGAATGTTCCCCAGTTCCTAACAAATCCTTATCCCTCATCTCTGCACAATTGTTTCATCCACGCATTGAGACTCTGGAGCTCTGCCTGCCTTTAGGGTCCTGCGCATGGAAAGGGAAGCATTTCGGAGAATGCTACCCTGGAAGTTCTGGATTTCAACTTCCTACCTAAAAGCCTAAATTTAGCCTGCAGAACCTCCCCTACCACATTTTCCTATGTCATTGGTACCGACATGTGCCAAGACAGCAGACTCCTTCCCAGCACTATCTAAGACCTTATCTAGGTGGCGCGCGAGGTCCGCTACCTTCGCACCAGGAAGGCGTTACCAGGCGATCCTCACGTCCACCAGCCACCCAGCTATCTACATGCCCAATGATCGAATCACCAACTATAACGGCTGTCCTAACCCTTCCCTCATGGGCATATGGCACTGGAGAAACGTCCTTGGTGCGAGAGGGTCTTACATCACATTACAGCTCCTGCATGCTGCTTTCCTGCCTTTCCCAACTGTCCCTCTCCAGTTGAGTTTAAAGCTGAGACAGAGAGAGGGAAAGAGAGAGATAGAGAAATACAACTCCTAGGGGAGGTGGGTGGTTTGTGAAGACTAAATTCCTGCTGTTCCCGGAGATCGTCTGTTACAGGTGAGTAACTATGCTATCTCCAGGAACAAGCAGGAATGTAGTCTTCACATATGGGGACTCCCTAGCTGCAGATGCCAGGGAGAAAGCCCCAGAAGTTGTGTGCCCCTGTGAAAGGGCTCCATTTCCCCCCATGGATCTCTGGCATCCTACCAGGGATGGTGGGTAGGAGTTGATTAAGTATGGAACAGGTGTTAAAGAACAGCCTTACCAAACAAGGCATCCCAGCGGGAGTCCTTGTCTAAGCAGTAATGGGCTGTGAAGGTATGAACCGAAGCCCAAGTAGTTGCTCGACAGATGTCGTCAATAGACACAGAGTGAAGATGAGCCATAGAGGCTGCCATGGCTCTCACATTGTGAGCTGTGACATGGCCTTCAATAGGAAGATTCTTACTCTCATAGGCAAACGATATACACTGTGCAATCCAGCTGGACAGTGTTCTTTTGGAGACTGGAAGTCCCAAATGACTAGGATCAAAAGCAACAAAGAGTTGAGAGGACCTTCTATGTTGCTGTGTCCTTTGCAAGTAAAAGGCCAAAGCCCTTTTACAGTCCAAAGTATGAAGATTCCTTTCTGCATTTGAGGCATGAGGCCTTGGGAAGAATACAGGAAGGTAAACGGCTTGGTTTAAATGAAAAGGTGATACCACCTTTGGCATAAAGAGTGTATTTTAACCATTACATTGTTCTGTTATGTATTTAAGCATTACACTACTGCCTAATATTGTTCCATGTAAAACAAGCTCATGCTTTGTTGACTGTTGTTCAATTGTGAACCGCATCTGAACTCTGGAAGATGCGGGATATAAATGATTGTTAAATAAAATAAAAATAAAATAAATGAGTCCTAAGTCCTAAGAACTACCTTATCATGATGGAACCTTGTATAAGGAGGATCAGCCACCAAAGCTTGCAATTCACTGATGGGACGTGCTAACGTGATTGCAATAAGAAAGATGACCTTCCAGGAAAGGAATTTCAAAAGGCGGTTTCATGAGCTGCCCAAGAACCAGATTTAAATCCCATCCCACCGGTGGTGGCTTAATGGGAGGCTTAGTTAAAAGAAGGCCTCCCATAAATCTCACTATGAAAGGATGAAAGGAAATAGGTTCTCCATTTAGAAGCTTGAAAGAAGCTGCAATAGCACTCAAATGAACTCTCACTGAATTGGTCTTAAGCCCTGCATTTGAAGGAGATACTCCAATAATGATTCCAGAGGAATCGCAAGAGGATTAAGACCCTTCTGCGAGCACCATATGGTAAACGTTTTCCACTTAAATGCATAAGAGCGTCTTGTGGAAGGCTTTCTGGAAGCATAAAGGATATCCTTTACCTGCTGAGAAAGGTTAACCCTTTGAAGGCCTACTTTAAATTTTTAATCCACATTCTGCAGCCGGGTTAATTTTTGCATATTTCAGGAAAATTGTACCCATCTTATTCAATATCTTCTAATAGTGATTTTCCTTCTGCTATGGTCATGTATCATATACTAATTGATAGGAATATTTAGTCAGAATTTTGGATCCCGAGAGCTTTGGGCTCGGCCTGGAAAGGGTTAAGACCGTGAAGTTCTAGGCTTACAGCAACCAGGCCCTGAGATGCAGAGACCGGGGATTCGGATGCCATAGCATCCCGTACTCTTGAGAACGGAGATTTGGAGCAGATCCTAACTCCAGAGGCGGAGCTTGAGAGAGTTGTAGAAGCAGAGAGTACCACATTTGCCGTGGTCAACGTGGAGCTATGAGAATCATATGACCTCTGTCTCTCTGAAGCTTGAACAGGGTTTTGGGAATTAAGGGAATGGGTGGAAAGGCATACAGGAAGTCCTGACCCTTGGGGTTTTCTGCCTAAGGGGCCCGGGCACATGTCCCTGCCCCTTGGCCTGCTGACCCTACTGGGGGAGCTGTAGAGGCATGGAATTGAGGGTAGGATTTGTAGGCAGTACCCTTTCTCGGGAAAAAGGGCTTCTTCCCCGAGCCCTTCTTTTTCTGAGAAGGGGCAGAAGTCTTTCTGGACAGCCTTGCCCTGGTGAGAGTCTCAGTCTCCATTTCTTCAGCCTTTTCAGCCATGGGTTTGCCAAAAAGGTTCTCACCTCGGCAAGGGACATCGACCAACTTGTCCTGTACCCATGGCTCCAGCTCTGATGACTGTAGCCAAGCCTGACAGCGCACACCGATGCCGGCCACGGCTACCCGGGCCGAAGCCTCGAAGCCATCATAGGCTGCTCGAGAGATAAACTTTGAGCACGCTCTAATCCCTGAGGACAAAGCTTTGAACCTCTGCAAAGGTTCCTCGGAGAGACCAGCTGAGAACCCGGCAATTTCCTTCGCCAGGTCTCGGAGGTACATGCCCATGTACAGCTGGTAAGTCTGGACACTGCAGGACAGCATAGAGCCCTGGAAGCACTTTCTACAGAGGGCATCCAGGTTCCGGGACTCCTGGCCGGGGGGCACTGAGGAGTGCATCTTCCAACTCTTCAGACGATACATTTTATTTTATTTTATTTAGCTGTATTTATATCCCGCTTTTCACCGGGTCAAAGCGGTCAATTGGGGGTTACATTTTAACACGAGGGGATATGAGACACATACGCTAATACTTACAGGGAACATGGGCAATGGAGGGTTAAGTGGCTTGCCCAAGACCACAAGGAGTGCCTATAGGACTAGAAATCCCAGTCCCTCCAGCCTGAGATTGCTGTCCCCAGGTGGGACTTGAACCCCCGGCCCTCCGGCCTGAAGTACATTGTCCTAACCACTAGACCACCACTCCCTCCATGGAGTGGTGCGGTAGCTGTGCCTTCTGGAACCCAGGGCTCTTACGGACTCGATAGATGGAATCGATCCGTTTGCTAAGAACCGGCGCCGAGGTCGGTGCCTTCCACATGCGGAAGAGCAGCCGCTCCAGCATCGGAGGAACTGGTACAGTAAAGGCCTCCTTAGGCGGAGAGTCGTACTGGAGTGCATCAAGCTCTTCGGCTCAAGGCTCCTCCTCGGCATCCGCGGGGAAGGCCAAAGCTTTGGCCATGTCCCTCACGAAGTCTGAGAACCGGGTATCCTCCGGGGGACCTTTTCTGAGGCTTGGACTCTGGTGAGTCCGAAAGGACGCACCGGGTTCGGAAGGTGTCCGGGGACTTCTCGTCCTCCATCTCCCAGTCCGACTCCTCCGAGGAGGAATCGAGTGGCTTCGGCTGTGTGGGCTTCGATGCCATCAGCCCCGACACCAAGGGTATCAGCGTTGATGACCTCGGCCCCACACAGGAGGTCGAGGGGGAACTTGACCGAGGATAGACTCGAGACTTCATCGACTCAAGGATCGGCTCGGTCTCCGGGGTCGACTTGGACGTCGAGGTCCCGGTGGTCGGGGCAGAAGCACCGGTCAGACCGGTGATCAGCACCCACTGCTGTTCCATGAAGGTAGCCAAGCTGCTCTCCAAGGTCGTCAACCTGAGTCTGAGCTCAGGAGACTCAGCAGCCCCCGACTTGGGCCCCGACGGCGTTGGACCCGACATCGGCTCCCCCAAGGGAGAGTCCACGAGGACAACTGCACTCACGTGACACGGGGACTCCGGCTCCACACGAGGTAACTTCGAAGGCCTCTCCGACTCAGAGAGCCTGGGGCGTCGGTTTGGGCTATGCGACCTGGCCCTCGAGGAGCCGGGAGCATCCACCGACGTTGCCCTCGCGAGCTTTTTCTTCCTTCTATGTTCCCGAGAAGGAGACCCCCTCTCAGAGGAGCCTCGACGGTGCTCGGGGTCAGACTCCCGAGATGTCGAGGCCTCTGACGAAGTCCGGGTCCGGCTGGACGCAGAGTCAGAAAAGATTCTTTCACGCTGATGTTGATGGCTCCTCAGCGCCTTCGACGACATCTTGCCGCACGGACCACAGACCAGCAGGTCATGGTCGGGCCCGAGGCATCGGAGGCAGCGGTCATGTGTGTCGGTGAGAGATATACGTTTCTTGCACCGATCACACTTCTTGAACCCACTGGCAGCCATCGGGGGAAAAAGGGCCCCCTGCAAGGTCAAAAGACTGGGCTGCCAGTGAAACACACAAAAAAAGCATGAACACTAGTCTCGAAGGACAAAAAACGAAAAACTAACTCCGGGCTCGATACCGGTGTACCTGGCCCAGGCGGGAAAGGGAACCGGCGCAGAACCGGGTAAACCACGAAAATTCACTTTTTTACCGGGTGACACTAACTCACGTCCGTCGGGCTCCGCGGAAAAAAGACGACTGAGCAAGATGGCACCTTTGGGCGGGAAGGGGACCGCGCATGCACGCTGCATTCCCAAAGGCTTTCCTTGAAAGCTAGGGAAATGCTCCGCACGGGGGCTCAGTCGGTGCCGACGTCACCCATATGTGAGGACTGACTTCCTGCTTGGTCCTGGAGAACGACGATACCCATATGTGAAGACTACATTCCTGCTTGTTCCTGGAGATGTAGCAGTCCCTTTTTCTAGTTCTTCAAGACTGAGGATCACAGAGCTCTGGTTGAGCTATTTATGC
The DNA here is from genome assembly GCA_033557465.1 of Ichthyophis bannanicus. NCBI lineage: Eukaryota > Metazoa > Chordata > Amphibia > Gymnophiona > Ichthyophiidae > Ichthyophis > Ichthyophis bannanicus. Next base: position 1,612,005,324 of record CM066032.1, on the reverse strand, counting down.
CTGTGCTGCTGAGGTAAGCTGTGACCAACTTTCTGAGTGATTAATAGTCCTTGCTTGGATAGAAGGAGTCTTTCAAAATGGCCTTTTGACCTGCCACCTGGTGTTAACACCTATTGAAAAGGTTTCACAGGTCTCTTGCCCCCTAGGTAGAAGGCCTCTTTGTAAAGGTCTCCAGAATGACTTATATAAGAGTAAATTAGACTTACCTGCTAATTGTTGTTCCTTAAGGAACTCTAGTCCAGTCCCGGAAAGATAGAGTTGTCAACCTCCACCAGCAGCTTTGGAGACTGAAAGATGTCATCATCGTGATGTCACTGGTACAAATAGGCTCGCTCCGCCCCCTTTCACCAGTACCTATTGACAAAGCAGACTCAGCAGAGCAACAAATAAGTAGTTATTTCAAAAACCTATACAGTCAAACCTCGGTTTTCGTATGCCCTGGTTTTCGTACGATTCGGTTTTCGTTGACTTTTTTCATCAAGATTTTGTTTCGGTTTTCGTACGTTGTCTCGGTTTTCGTACAGTTGAAAATGGAGCACCATCTTGTGGCCAGAAGTGGGATGCATTTATACGCTAACTACAGCATTTTACCCCCCCCCCCCCGTACCTGCCATGGATTAGCGTGAGCCAGCGATCTCCCACGGAGCTTGAGCCAGCGATTCTGCGGGACCTCTGGGGAGCCGAGGAGTTCAACGCTCCAGCGTGGCCTGCCTGAAACTGCTTCCTGCCCCGGACTCTCCCCCGATTGACGCTGCTGCCAGCCGCGGTATCCGGCACAGAAGAAAGCTGCCTGATAGGCTCCTGCGGGGCCTGCGGGCTGAGCCCTCACTATTGCCTGCGGTCTGAGCAGCGGTCTGATAAACGGGAGGAGGAACCTATTACAAACGTCTGGAGCTTGGCTGTCGCGCTGCAGAACTGAAGGGGAGATTTATCGGGACCAAGCGACATCCACGTGGCAGCCGCCGGCGCTTGTCACCATCCCTCACCAATACGATCTATCCTGAGAGGGGTACGTCTGCCTGCTGCCTCTTCCCCTGCACATCCCTTGAACCGGGACAGGAGCTGGTGACCGAATCTGCTTCTCCTTGGCGGCCCAGTCTCCCGCCGGGGCCCCTGCCCTCCCGATTGGATTCTGGGTGTCCTGCAGGCCTGCACACGCGGCCTCTCCTTGAAACCTTGCAGTCTGCAGCTGCAGGCTCCTGCTGGCACAGCCCCACGCTGTTCTCTGACTCTCACCTGTGTCAGGCTACTACCTTAGGGGGGCCGGAGGCAGCCTAAGACTCTCTGTCCCACTGTTTCTCAACTGCCTGCTGCTTGGCTGACACTGCCTCTCCACCTCTCCCGACACTGTGTAGGAGTGGCTGCCCTACAGGCTGGTGTGACTTCGGGCACTGTCCTCTTTCTGGTGCCCTTACTTTTGCTGACATTGGCACTACCTCTCCTGACACTGTGAGCTTGGTAACTGGGTGTGATGGCTGCTAAGTTAAAAGGCAGGCTGGAGCCCCGATTGTGTAGACGGCCAAGATGGCTGTTCCCACCTCCGCTGCTGGTGGTGATTGCTCGATCCCCAGAGGGGAGAGCAGCTGGAGCTGGCTGGAGTGCGTCCCATATGCCAACAAAAGTCTTCAATAAAGGTAAAAGTGATGTTACATGCTCATTTATATCCATTTCATTAGTCATTTATATGTATTTCTCATTGTTTTCTGTATGTAAAAAGATAGTTATTCTCTATAAAATGTATTTTTTGTCAATATTTTTGGGTGTCTGGAACGGATTAATTGAATTTACATTATTTCTTATGGGAAATCTTGCTTCGGTTTTAGTCCGTTTCGGTTTTAGTCAGACTTTTTTGAACGGATTAATCATGAAAACCGAGGTTTGACTGTACAAAACAATTATGTACAGATAGAGATATATCTCTAAGAAAAGGATAGAGCCAGGGCGTGTCCTATAACGGACGTGGAACGGAAGGGCGGAAGCCCGGTTCCTCTGCGCCCCAGCCGCCTGCCGCCACACAGAGATCCCCTCTGAGAGCGCTTCCCATCTCAGCCACCCCCAGAGCGCCCTGAAAAGCATAGAGGGTACGGATATCTATCCACGGAACAAAGTGTACCGTTTGGTTGTTTTCTTCTTTTATTCTTCACTATTTTTTTATTTTTTATTTTTTAAACCGCACGGGTTCACCAGCTGCCAATCTCACTCTCCCCCGCCCGGGGACACTTCAGGCTGGCGAACACCCACTGAACGGGAGGGATCCGGGACTGGACTAGAGGTCCTTAAGGAACAACAATTAGCAGGTAAGTCTAATTTACTTTTCCTTAGCGTCCCTCTAGTCCAGTCCCGGAAAGATAGAGGATGTAACAAAGCAGTAAATCTCAACGGGAGGGGCCTGAGATGCCAGCCTGAAGGACGGCTGAACCAAAACAACTATCCCCGCGCGCCTGCACATCCAAGCGATAATGCCGAGCAAAAGAATGTAACGAGGACCAGGTCGCCGCCCTACAAATATCCGCCGCCGGCACTAGGCTGACTTCCGCCCACGAGGCTGCCTGCGCTCTCGTGGAATGCGCCCGCAACCCTACCGGCACCGCTCTGCCTCTCAAAATGTAGGCCGAAGCAATCGCCTCCTTCAGCCACCGAGAAATGGAAGACTTTGCCGCCACTTCGCCCTTCCGCGGGCCTCCGAACGCGACAAAAAGCCTGTCCGACTTCCGAAATGACACCGTACTACCAAGATACCTCTTGAGCACTCTCCGCACGTCCAACCGGTGCAAACGTCCACCTGCCTGAGCTCCCTGCTCCACGGAAAACACCGGGAGCGACACCACTTGATTAACATGAAAAGCGGACACCACCTTTGGCAAAAAGGCGGGTACTGTACGCAAGACCACCTTGTCCGCAGAGAAAGTCAAAAAAGGCTCCCGGCAAGAGAGCGCCTGCAGCTCGGAAATCCTCCTGGCGGAGCATATCGCCACGAGAAACACCGTCTTGAGCGTCAAATCCTTGAGCGAAGCCTGTCCTAAGGGCTCGAATGGTTCCCCAACCAAGACGTTCAGGACCAAATTAAGATCCCACGGAGGAAGAACACTCCGCCTCGGCGGTCTGAGCAACAACACCGCTCGCAAGAACCGACGAATATCGCCATGCGCTGCGATCACCTGCCCTTGAATCTTTCCACGAAAACAGGAGAGAGCCGCCAACTGCACCCGCAAGGAGCTGGCCGAGAGGCCCTTATCCAATCCAGCCTGCAAAAAGGAAAGAACATCGGACACCGAAGCTCGTAAGGGATTGAGAGAGAGATCGGAACACCAGTTCTCAAAGACACGCCAAACTCGGACATAAGCCAGGGAAGTCGACCTCCGACGCGACCGCAGGAGAGTGTCTATAACCGCCGCCGAGTATCCACAGGCCGACAACCGCGCCCGCTCAAGAGCCAAGCCGTAAGCGAGAACCGACCCACCTGAGGCATGCGCAAGGGACCCTGAAGCAATAGGTCCTCCCGAAGAGGTAACCTCCACGGAACGTCGGCCAACAGACGAACCAAATCTGCATACCACGGTCTCCTCGGCCAATCGGGCGCTATCAGGACCACCTGGCCCTTGTGCCGCTCGATGCGCTGAATAACCTTGCCAATTAACGCCCAGGGAGGGAATACATACAGTAGACCCTCCACAGGCCACCGCTGCGCCAAGGCATCCAGGCCCTCCGCCATCCACTCTTTCCGCCTGCTGAAGAATCTCTCCACCTTTGCCGACCGCAAGGTTGCCATGAGATCCATCACCGGAAGCCCCCAACGGCGCACAATCATCTCGAAAACGTCCGGGTGCAGAGCCCACTCCCCCGGATCCACGCGGCACCGACTCAGATAATCCGCCTCGACGTTGGCGACGCCGGCGACGTGCTGAGCCGACAGGGCCAGTAAATTCCGTTCCGCCCAAGCCAGTAGCACACTCGCCTCCTCCTCTAGGGCCGCACTGCCCGTGCCTTATATACGCCACCATGGTCGCATTGTCCGACAGCACGCGAACCGCCTCTTGCCGCAGGTTCTGCTGAAAGGCCAGAAGAGCCTGAAACACTGCGCGCATTTCCAGACGGTTTATGGACCATAGTCGTTCCTCCTTTGACCACGTTCCTTGCGCAAACGAGCCTTCGAGATGAGCCCCCCATCCCGCGAGACTCGCATCCGTCGTGAGCAACCACCAGCACGGAGGCTCCAGGGGGACGCCCTGCGTCAGGCTGTCGGGATGCAACCACCAAAGTAGGCTGCTCTTCACCGCCGCCGGACAGGGCAGACACTGCAACAACGCATCTCTCTGATGAGACCAGCGCCGGAGGAGAGCACTCTGCAACGGCCGCATGTGAGCTCTGGCCCACAACACTAAGTCTATTGTAGCCGCCATGGTCCCCAGTAACTGCAGGTACTGCCAAGCCGTTGGCGCTCGAAGCCCCAGAAACCGATGTACCAGGTCGCGCAAGGCCTGCGCCCTTGAACTGGGAAGAAAGACCCGTCCTTGTCGAGTCTCGAAGCGTGCCCCCAGGTACTCCAGACTCTGCGAGGGGGACAGCTGACTCTTCGCCTCGTTCACTACCCAACCGAGGCTCTCCAAGAACTCCACCACTCGAGTGGTGGCCACCACGCTTTCCTCCCTGGACTTTGCCCGAATCAACCAGTCGTCCAGGTACGGGTGCACCAGGATCCCTTCTCTGCGCAGCGCGGCCGCTACAACCACCATAATCTTTGTGAATGTCCGAGGAGCCGTCGCCAGACCAAAAGGCAACGCCCGGAACTGAAAGTGTCCCATCGGTACAGCAAATCGCAGAAAACGTTGATGCTCCCTCCGCACGGGAATGTGAAGATAGGCCTCCGTCAGATCCAAGGACGTAAGAAATTCGCCCGCGCGAACGGCCGCAATGACGGAGCGCAAGGTCTCCATGCGGAAGTGGGACACTCGGAGACAATGATTCACCCTCTTGAGATCGAGAATTGGCCGAAACGTATCCCCCTTTTTGGGGACCACGAAATAAATGGAGTATCGTCCTGCGCCGCACTGGTCGATCGGAATGGGTACGACTGCCCCGAGCCGTTGGAGATGGCCCAAGGTGTCCGCGACCGCTCGGCGCTTCCGAGGCGCCTTGCAGGGGGAAAGAACAAAGGAATCTCGCACTGGACGCTGAAACTCGAGAGCATAGCCTTCCCGAATGACTTCTAAGACCCACCGGTCTGATGTAATCTGGACCCAGGCAGGGTAGAACTCCCGCAACCTGCCTCCCACGGGCACCTCCACTACCTGGGCCCGCCTCATCTCATTGTGACTTCTTGTTCGCACCGGAAGACTGGTAGGGACCAAAACCCCTGCCTGCCCCCCGAAACCCTCGAAAGGACTGACTCCGCGCTGGAAACCTGCTCCGCTGCGACTGTTGAAAGCGAGATGTGCGAAACTTGCGAAAATCCCTCGAGAGGCCTCTAGAAGCCGATCCTCCTCGAGTCTGTTTCGGTCTATCCTCAGGGAGACGCCCCCCTTTGGACTCCCCGAGGTCCTTAACCAACTTCTCAAGATCCTCTCCAAAGAGGAGCTTGCCCCGGAAGGGAAGCTTACTGAGCCGAGCCTTGGACGAACTATCCGCCGACCAGTTTCGGAGCCACAAGGAACGGCGAGCCGCGACTACCGAAGCCATACACTTAGCTAGGCCACGAATTAGATCATAATGAACATCGGACAGGTACGCAGTGCCAGACTCCAGTCGAGATGTATCTGCCACCTGGTCGTCTGAGAGGGAGCCCTGAAGACATTGAGACCAGCGTAAACAGCCTCTCGCCACCCACGCCCCCGCTATGGAGGCCTGCAGGGAAAGGGCACTCATGTCGAACACCTGCTTCAGCAAGGTATCCAACCTCCTATCCTGGCCATCCTTCAATGCTGCCGCTCCTTCCACCGGAATGGTGGTCTTCTTCGTGACAGCCGCCACCGCGGCATCAACCTTTGGAGACCGAAAAATCAACTTATCCTGTTCCGAGAGCGGGTACAAGCGGTCCAAAGCCCTGGTCCCCCGCAACGCCGACTCCGGCGCGTCCCATTCCTCCTGAATCATATTCCGAAAGACTCTATGGATAGGGAACACCCGCTGCGAGGTGCGCACAGCTTGCAACAGCGGATCCTCCAACGCCTCTTCTGAGGGTGCGGACCCCACGGGTATATTTAAAACTTTTAGTGTCTCGGAAATCAAGGCAGGAAGCTCCTCTCGCCAAAAAACATGGACCACCCTGCTCTGTTGCTCCTCCTCCAACAACTCACCATCTTCCAAGTCCTCGTCCGAGACCTCCTCATCAAGGTCCGGCATCCCGAGGTCCTCCTCTAGATGGGCAGGCGACTGCGGGTCCAAATCGTCCCGTCGCCTTTTGGGTAGCGCCATCTCCCCCTTCCTGAAGACTGGCAGCCCGACTCCTTTTCCTGCTAGAAGGACCGGGAGACTGAACCCCCCTGTCCGTCTGCAGTAAGGCAAACGCCTTCTGCATCAAGGAGAGGAATTCGGAAGGGAGACCTGGAATCCCAGACCCCTGGGACCCTTCTGGCACCAAGGGAACACTGGAAGCGGAGGACGGACCCGATACCGGTTCCGAAGCAGGCAAGGAAGGAGGGTCAGAACCCCCGCCATCCTGAGACGCCGTCGCGTGGTCCTGAGAACCGTCCCCCAAGGACTTCTCCATGCCCATGGCCTCTAAAGAGCATGTTTTGCAAACGCCAGTGTCCAGAAGCGCCCCACGCCGCACCCCACAGACCAGGCAGCGTGGTTTGGCAGGCATGGTAAGTAACACGCTTCAATGCCAGTAAAAGAGCCTTGCACAGAGCCTTGCACAGCTACCAGAGAAGCTCCAATTTAAACGCGTTTTTTTTTTTTTACTTTTTTGCAGAGATCAATCAAGCAAGATGTAACTTGCTGCCCCCTAACCACCGTTTTTCAAAATGAAGCTTCTAAACCCGAAAAAATTGACTTTGAAAAATGAAAATTCAAAATTCAAAATGGCCGCCGCAACGTTTTCGGCACGAAAAATCACGCGGCTAGGCCCCCCTGACTCCTAAGGAGCTGCCAAAACACCTCAACTAACCCCCAAATACCTCCCCCAGGTAAACCCCAAAGTCCAGAGTACTCACCAGACCTCGGGAGAGAGAGAAGAAGGGCAGCGCTGGACCCCTCAGGAGCACAGCCTTCAAAGCGGCATCAGCTCCTGGAGAGACTCTAAATTACTTGGTAATCACCACTGCCTGCTGCTGTGAGTCTCTATAGCCTTCTACCTGCTCCTCACCCTTCCAAGTGGGTTCGGGAGCAGGGAAGCAAAAGCAGGCACACTCCAGTGCTACTGCAAAGCTGTTTTCAATGCTGAGGCAGGAAGAGGGAGGGGGGAGAGGGGGGGAGGGGGTTAGGGAGCAGAGAAAGGAAAGGCAGCCTCAGCAGAACAGATCTCTATAGCAGCAGCAGGCACCTAAAGAGCAAGAAAATCTAAATTTAAAAACAAAGAATGAACTAAAGAAAAAGATTAAGCTCTGCTTATTTGTCCCTCTGAGCCCAGTCCTGGGCTCAGAACCTCCAAGCTGCTTGGAGACTGAAAGTACTGGTGAAAAGGGGCGGAGCGAGCCTATTTGTACCAGTGACATCACGACGATGACATCTTTCAGTCTCCAAAGCTGCTGGTGGAGGTTGACAACTCTATCTTTCCGGGACTGGACTAGAGGGACGCTAAGGAACCATGTTTTAATGTCTTTTTGAAAGTAGGATAATGCCTTTCAAAATGCAGATCCACTGGCAGAGCATTCCACAACTCAGGGACAACAAACAAGTGAATTGCATTCTAATATTTCCTGAGACCTGAAGAAAAACCTGCTTTGATGATTGCAATTTTCTTGGGGCTTCATACAGTTGAAGTAACTCACACAGATATAAAGGACCATCTACAAATAAAACTTGAAATACAAGGCAAAGCATCTTTAAACTGAATCCTATACTCAACAGGCAAGCAACGGAGTGCAGTCAGAACTGTAGAAATATGATCTGATGATTTCTTATTTATCAATAACCAAGCAGCTGTATTGTGAGCTAGCTATAATCTTCTCAGTTGTTTTGTAGAGTGCATTGTGGGTTACAGTGAACAAAGAGCATCTTGTGGCAGGTTTGCTGATAAACTAATCACTGAGGCAAGGGAATATAAAACTGCCTTTTTTGTCAACGTGAGCCAATGCAACTGCTAGGCATTTTGTGAATACTCTGGGTACCAACCAAAGTCTAAACAGAAGAACACTGTACTGAGAGTGGTGATTCAGAAAAGTAAATCTTAGGAATTTTTAGTATAAGTATAGACATCCTTTAGATCCAAAGCAGTTAGCCAATCATTTTTATGAAGGACTGATAAGATGATAGCAAATAAATTCATCTTAAACTTTTCTTTTTTGATGAAAGCATTCGATCTTAAAGATCTAGGATAAGACAAAAAAAAACCCAGACATCTGGGGTATGAGGAAATATCATGAATAAAGACTATGACCTCTTTTGTGATCTGGCACCTCTTTGTGTGTGTTTAGAAGAGGGTTTATCTCTGAGATCGGAACTAAACAGTGTTAGTGGGGGGTGCCAGTGCATAGTTAATTACCCTTTGAGGATGAATCCTGGCAAAAAGTTTAGCTTTTGGATCCTTGGTCAACTATAGTCACTATGCCCTGAAGTAGAGGATTATGTCACCTTACTGGAAAGGGGTCAAACACTGAGCATTCTTAAGTACGGAAGATACTATGAAAGACTATTTATCAAGTATCCCCTAATGTTATAGGGATCTTTGATTAGCATGCCGCTGCTGTGGAAGACATTAAGACCAAAATCTTTTCCTTTAGAAATGCTTTAAGTATTGCAAGATTATATCATTTTCTATAAATCACTGTCTGAATCTGTCAAAGAATTTGTTGCTCTTATTGTTGAGTCGATAAGTTACAAAGAGTTCAACAGTGGTCCTTTAGTTGAGATACCTGTGGCGTCAGAATGGAAGGGGAGCATCCAGGCCTTAGCCCCACCAAAGTTTCACAGTCAGCATGCTTTGCCCCCTTCTCATTCCTTGCCAGCATCTGCATAGAATCGGGAGGAGGATCCCGTGTGGTTGCCATCACAATTAGCTTAAGTCCTTATGGATAGCCTTTCCTACTGCTACCTGGTATACGACCTGTGAGGTGATTCATGGTTGCCTGTTGACTGCCCCATTGTATACGGGTTGTAAGTCTTAAGACAGCGCCTGCTTTGGAAAATGATTTACCGGATGTTATGAGGAAGGAGAAAACGGCGACGGCTTTAGTCTGGGAAGGGCTTCCAAGAGATAAGTGACTTTTATTGGTTTTCACCTAAATTAATGAAAATTTACCGGTTGGTATTGAGGGGTTGAAGTCCCCTTTCAATCCTATGTTAGGGCTGCGTCCCTAAAAAAGAATAAAACGGAACATTTCACCATGAGAGGGTTTTCCTTCACGGTGTACGTTCCAACAAAAAAGGTTTTGTTTATATGTTTCTCTTGTTTGTGGAGCATCTGCATAGTAGCAGGAGCTTGTTTTTTCACTCGCAGTTCTGGCCATTGGCATTGCATGGCCATGAAATTAGAGAGCAACTATGTCCAACTTCTCATGCAATGCAGGAATTAAATTTCTAATTTCAACTCCTGTGCAGTGCCAGAAGTGAGAGCTGGCAGAGCAGCAGGAATGAAAAACAAGCTCACAGCTCTCAAGTTGATTTATATGTGCTGGCAAGGTAGATGGGAGTTGGGAATTAAGGCTGGGAGACTGGTCTAATGCTGGGGCTGGAAGCTGACATGGGGACTAGGGATGGGAAAAAAGGACAAATGCAAAAAGGCAAGAATGGGAGAAGAGGGCTGTGGGCTAATGCAGGAACTGATGCTTGGAGTAGGGATGACAGAGTGGGGATGGCAGAAGGGGCTCACACTAGCAGATGTTGGAGCTGAGAGAAAGAGTAGTTACTCACCTGTAACAGGTGTTCTCCAGGAGCAGCAGGAATCAGTCCTCACATATGGGTGACGTCGGCGCCGACGGAGCCCTCGCGGAGCAATTTCCCCAGCTTTCAAAGAAAGCCTTTGGGAATTGCAGCGCGCATGCGCGGTCCCCTTCCCGCCCAAGGGTGCCATCTTGCTCAGTCTGATGACATAGCTAAAAGACAGCAAAAAAATTAGCAAAAACGAAATGATAGGACTGCAACTCCAAGGGGAGGAGGGAGGGTTGTGAGGACTGATTCCTGCTGCTCCTGGAGAACACCTGTTACAGGTGAGTAACTACTCTTACTCCAGGAACAAGCAGGAAGTCAGTCCTCACATATGGAACTCCCAAGCTTAAGGCTACCGGAGACCTCAAGCACAAAAATGAGCTCCCTCTAGCTCAGCAGCATAGAAGGAAGGAATCCTCTCTGAAAACGCCCCCGACCGGTAGCCCAACACCAGGGCCGGAGGGTAGGAGTTGCCTAAACCTCAAAGAGATTATGGAGGACTGCCTGTCCGAAAGCACTGTCCCTGCGGGACTCCCTCTCTAAGCAGTAATGGGCCGCAAAAGTCTGGCTTGAAGACCAAGTAGCGGCCCGGCAGATGTCTGCCAACGGAACAGAGCGGAGGTGAGCCACTGACGCAGCCTTCGCCCTAACACGATGAGCCGTGACTCGACCCTCCAACGAGAGGCTGGCTGCCCCATAAGCCCAGGCGATACAGTCAGCTACCCAAATGGACAAGGTACGCTTGGAGACAGGTAGCCCCAAGTTATTGGGGTCAAAAGAAACGAAGAGCTGAACAGCCCTCCTATGCTCCCGCGTACGGTCAAGGTAGAAGGACAAGGCCCTCCTACAGTCCAGGGTATGCAGGACCATTTCAGCCCGGCTGGAGTGCGGCCTGGGAAAGAAGGTCTGAAGAACCACCTCCTGGTTGAGATGAAAAGGAGAAACCACTTTTGGAAGAAACTTAGGGTGAGTCCGTAAGACCACCCTATTCCGGTAGAACCTAGTGTAAGGAGGATCAGACACTAGGGCCTGCAGTTCACTAACACGCCTAGCAGAGGTAAGGGCTACCAAGAACAAGGTTTACCAAGAACAAGGTTTTCCAAGAAAGAAAACGAAGAGGGCAGGTAGCCATAGGTTCAAAGGGCGGACAGGTAATCCGCTGCAAGACCACATTCAGATCCCATTCAGGGGCTGGTGGACGCAAAGGAGACTTAAGCAGAAGGAGGCCTCAGAGAAAACGAGCCACCAAAGGGTGGTTGGAAAGAGGCCTGCCATCCACCGGTGCGTGATGTGCAGAGAGAGCACTGAGGTGGACTCTGACAGAGTTGGACTTAAGGCCCAGATTGGAGAGGCAAAGCAAATATTGCAAGACCACTGCCACCAAGCAGGAGAAGGGATTCTCAGACTGCTGAGCACACCACACGGAGAAGCAACGCCACTTAAGGGCGTAGGACCTCCGGGTGGAGGGCCGCCTGGAGGCCAAGACGACCTCTTCCACCTCCCGAGGCAGCAGGAGGGGAGCAAGGACTACCCTTTCAGCAGCCAGGCCATCAGATGAAGGGACCGGAGGTTGGGGTGTAGGAGAGACCCGTGGTCCTGTGTCAGGAGATCGGGTTGAAACCCCAGAGGAAGAGGAGTGTCCACCGCCAGCTGCATTAGAAGCGGGAACCAAGGTTGCCTCGGCCACCGGGGAGCCACTAGGATCAGCGAGGCTTTGTCTCGGAGAACTTTGAAGAGTGTTCGAGACACCAGCGGCATGGGAGGAAAGGCATACAAGAGGCCTGTGGACCATGGAATCAGAAAAGCATCTGGCGCTACTCTGAGAGGATGCGGTTGTCGAGAGCAGAATCTGGGAAGTTGCCGGTTCAGAGGACTGGCAAACAGATCCATGGTGGGGAGTCCCCACTTGAGAAAGATCTGCTGAACCACTAATGGATCCAATCTCCACTCGTGTGGTTGGAGGATCCTGCTTAGTTTGTCTGCCAGGTAATTTTCCTGACCTGGGAGATAGACCGCTTTGAGGAGTATGCCGTGGCCGACTGCCCAAGAGCACAGCCGTCGTGCCTCCTGACAGAGAAGGAAGGAGCCTGTGCCTCCTTGTTTGTTCACATAGAACATTGCCACTTGATTGTCCGTCCGGACCAGTACAGACTGGTGAGAAGTGAGGTGGGAGAAGGCTCTCAGAGCTAGGCGGATGGCTCTGAGCTCCAGGAAGTTTATCTGCTGCGCAGACTCCCAAGGAGTCCAGAGGCCTTGAGTACATGTCCCTTGGCAATGTGCTCCCCATCCCAGGAGAGAAGCATCGGTTGTTAGTACCTGAGGAGGAGGAGGAGATTGAAAATCCACTCCCAGTACGAGGTTTGGCAGATGAAGCCACCACCGCAGAGAAGAGACCAGCAGGTCTGAGACTTGTACTGAGTCCATCAGGCTCCCCGTGGCCTGATGCCATTGCGTGCAAAGGCACCACTGGGCAGGTCGCATGTTCAGGCGGACATTGGGGGTCACATGGACCGTGGAAGCCATATGGCCGAGCAGTCTCAGAAATTGCCTGGCAGAGACCAGGGAATTGCTGCGAAAGTGGCTGGCGAGATTCATGAGCCTGTGGGCCCTGTCCAGAGGCAGGAAGGCCCGCGCCTGAAGTGTGCTTAACCTTGCGCCGATGAATTCGAGATCTTGAGAGGGGAGCAAAGTGGACTTTGCGAAGTTTATGACAAAGCCCAAGTGCTGGAGCAGAGACACAGTGCGATGAGTGGCTTGAGTGGCCTCTTGGGAAGACTGGGCCCGGATGAGCCAGTCGTCCAGGTATGGAAACACAAAAAGGCCTTGAAGTCTGAGATAGGCCGCCACCACTGCCAGGCATTTGGTGAAAACCCTGGGGGCGGAGGATAGGCCAAAGGGCAGGACCCTGTACTGGTAATGATTTCCTCCCACAACAAATCTGAAATATTGTCTGTGATCTGGATGAATAAGGATGTGAGTATAGGCATCCTTGAGATTTAAGGAGCATAGCCAGTCTCCCTGCTGGAGGTAGGGCAGCAGGATTCCAAGGGTAAGCATCTTGAACTTTTCCCTTGCCAGGAACTTGTTGAGGTTTCGCAAGTCCAGGATGGGTCTGAGGCCTCCTGTTCTTTTTGGTATCGGAAAGTACCTGGAATAAAAGCCGTGACCTCTCAGGTGGTGGGGCACCGGTTCCACAGCCTGTTCCTGAAGAAGACTTGCCAACTCCTGAAGGAGTAAGTCCCTGTGCAGAGGGAGTCTTGGAGGCTCCCCTGGAAAGTAGGAGGGAGGTACCTGGTGAAAGTGTAGAAGATAGCCTTTCTGAACTATATGAAGTACCCAGGTATCTGATGTGATGGCTGACCACCTATGGGCAAAGTGGACCAGCCGGCCTCCTGTGCTGAGAGAAACCAGCTGAGGGGAAGAGGCTATGCTGATGGAGTCAAAAACCCCCACCCTGCTGAGCAGGGGCCGGCGTAGTGGGCTTGGGGGCCTGCTGCCTACGGGACCCATTACCCCGTCCCTTGGCCTGCTGACCCTTTTGGGGAGCTGCCGAGGCCTGATACTGAGGGTAGTATTTATAGGCAGCCGCCTTCCTCGGGTAAAAGGGCTTTTTCCCCAAGCCCTTCTTCTTCTGAGAAGGGGCAGAGGTTTTTCTGGACAGCCTAGTTCTGGTCAGAGTCTCGGTCTCGATTTGTGCAGCCTTTTCAGCCATGGGATTGCCAAAGAGGTTTTCACCTCTGCAGGGGACATTGACCAACTTGTCCTGGACCCATGGCTCGAGGTCGGATGACTGAAGCCAAGCCTGTCCGCGGGCACTGATGCCAGCTCCGGCTACTCGAGCCGATGCTTCGAAGCCATCGTAGGCTGCTCGAGAGATAAACTTCGAGCACTCTCGAATCCCAGTGGACAAGGCTTGGAACCTCTGCAAAGGTTCCTCGGAGAGACCAGCACCCGGCAATTTCTTTTGCCAGATCTCGGAGATACATGCCCATATAGAGCTGGTAGGTCTGGACTCGACAAGCAAGCATGGAGCCCTGGAAACACTTCCTACCAAGGGCATCCAGGCTTCGGGCCTCCCGGCCGGGAGGCATCAAGGAGTGCATCTTTTGATTCTTGAGTCTATGCATAGCCGATTCCACCACCATGGAATGGTGCGGTAGTTGTGCCTTTTGGAACCCGGGGCTCTTGCGGACTCGATAAATGGAATCGACCCGCTTGCTTAACACCGGCGCCGACGCCGGGTTCTCCCACATGCGGAAGAGAAGTCGTTCCAGCATCGGAGGAACCGGTACAGTAAAGGCCTCCTTCGGGGGAGTGTCATACTGGAGGGCATCGAGCTCCTCGGCTCGAGGCTCCTCCTCGGGATCCGCGGGGAATGCCAAGGCCTTGGCCATATCCCGCACGAAGTCCAAGAACTGGGTGTCCTCCGGGGGGGACCGTCTCCGAGGTTCAGACTCGGGCGAGCCCGATGGGACACACCGAGTCCGAAAACTACCAGGGGACTCTTCGTCCTCCGATTCCCAGTCGGACTCCTCGGAGGAGGATTCGAGGGGCTCCGGTCGGGCGGGCACCGATGCCCTCCGCCCCGACGCCGAAGGTGTCGGCGTCGACGACCTCGGTCCCGAACGGGAGGCCTAGGGAGACCGCGACCGAGGATCGACTCGAGCTCGGATGGACTCGAGGATCGGCTCGGTCTCCGGGGTCGACTTGGACGCCGACGTCCCGGTGGCCGGGGCAGACGCATTGGCAAGCCAAGTGATCAATGCCCGCTGCTGGTCCATGAAAGCAGCCAAACTGCTCTCCAAGGCCGTCAACCTGAGTCCAAGCTCAGGAGACCCAGCAGCCCCTGACTCGGGCCCTGACGGCGTCGGGCCCGACGTCAGCTCCTTCGGAGGCGAGTCCACGAGGACCACAGTACTCACGTGTCCAGGCGACTCCATTTCGAGACGAGGATGTTTTGAAGGCCTCTCCGACTCCGAGGACCCGGGACGGCTATCGGGGCTATGCGACCTGGCCCTCGAGGAACCAGGAGCGTCCACCGACGCTGCCCTCGTGGGTTTTTTCTTCCGATGATGTTCCCGGGTAGGAGACCCCCGCTCAGAGGAACTCCGACGTTGCTCAGGACCGGAGTCCTGGGACATCGAAGCCTCTGACGAGGTCCGGGCCCGGCCGAACGCGGAGTCAGAGAAGATTCGTTCTCGTTGATGCTGCCGACTCAATGCTTTTGAGGACATCTTGCCACACGGACCACAGATCATCGGGTCATGATCGGGTCCGAGGCAGCGGAGGCAGCAGTCGTGTGTGTCGGTAAGAGACATGAGTTTCTTACAGCGATCACACTTCTTAAACCCGCTGGCAGCCATCAAGGGAAAAAGGGCCCCTGCGAGGTCAAAAGACAAGGCTGCCAGTGAAAAGGAAAAAATGGTGCGAACGCTTGTCACGAAGGACAAAAAAATCGAAAAATAAAGAAACGGACCCGATACCAGCGTAGCGGGTCCGGGCGGGAAAAAGGATCCGGCGTCGAACCGAAAAAGATTAAAAAATAAGAGAGAAAATCAACTTTTTCAGCGGTGATCACAAACAACGTCTGTAGGGCTCCGTGGAAAAAAGAAGACTGAGCAAGATGGCACCCTTGGGCGGGAAGGGGACCGCGCATGCGCGCTGCAATTCCCAAAGGCTTTCTTTGAAAGCTGGGGAAATTGCTCCGCGAGGGCTCTGTCGGTGCCGACGTCACCCATATGTGAGGACTGACTTCCTGCTTGGTCCTGGAGAAGGGTACTACTTAGAGCTAAACACAGAGGAGATGGGAATAAGAACAAGGACAAATATTAAGATGGGTGTGGGAGAGAAGTCAAATGCTGAGCCTGGGTGAAGGGTGCTGGGGGCTGATGCAGAGGCTGGGGATAGAAGAAGGGGGATGTTGGAAAGCAAGCATAGATACTGTTAGAGGGGGAGAGCAAGAGAATACACAGGAGAAGGTGGAAATAGAACGACAGAGAGATGGATGCTGAAGTTAAAGTGGAGGAAAGGCAGGGTAAATGAATACTGGAGGAGGTAGGTAGGTGTCTGGATGCTGGGGAAGAGAATAAGGAAGTGGGGAAGAGGCGGCAGAGGAATGGATATGGGGATGGGTGAGAAGCAGGGGCAATGGATGTCGGTGAAAGGGGCAAAAGAGGCAGAGAGCTATTACAAGGGTGAGAGACAAAAGACGGGGACAGATCTTTGAAAAAGATGAGAGAAGGTGGAAATAGGGGAGATAAAAGGGGAATGGAAGCCTAAATAAGGGGATAAGATACAAAAAAGGGACTAGAGGTGGAGAGGGTATGTGCGACAGGGAAGGAAATGAGGTTGGCGAGGGAATAAGAGGCAAAGATAGTTGAAGCTAGGGAGGCTATGAGTACAGAGAATGGAAATGGGGACTAGAGAATGGATAAAAGGCAAGGAGAATAGGAGGCTGGAGAAGGAATGAGACAAGTACGAATGGGAGACTAGGAAGGTAAGTATAGGAAGTGGCAAGCAGGTACTATATATGTAGACAAAATGTAGAAAGACTGAGGAGGAGGAATGGAATCTAGCTACAGGTAGATTAAAAGGCAGATGAGAGAAATGTAAAAAAAACCCAGAAGAATAAAACTCAGAGACAGATAGGGAGGGAGGAAAGGAAGATAGGGACCAGTGAAGAAACAGAAAATGGAAATGGAGATTCTGTAAGTCGTAAAAGTAAGTGGTAAAGAGATGGGGACCTACCCACCTGGAAAAATAAAATGGTCAGAAAAAAAAGGAACAAAAATTCTGTTTAGTATATCCTTCGCTAAGCGGAAAAATTTAAAACGCTCATCAGATGGCCACTGCCTGTGCAGGTTTGCTGGTGCTAGGGAGGGGAGGAAGTTTAAAGGTTTTTTTAGTACAGCTGTAAGGATATCATCATCAATACTGTATAGCTGCATTCCCTTCTATTATGGAGAGGTTCTACAGTTTAGGTCAACATTATTGGCATCCTTGCATTTTAGGTACATTGTGTACAATATTTTGAGAAATAATTGGAAATATTCCAACTGTATGTCCTCATAATATTTTAATAGTATGTTCAAAGGTATACAACAACAAAAAAAAATAGATGTCTGTGCAACAGATGCAGTCATTTCTGAGGGAAAAAACACAAAATATGACCTGGATAGGATTAATGGCACTCTTCACTAACATTTGGTTGCACAACCCTTGGCAGTGATGAGAACTCCAAACATATCTTGTAGCCATATATAAGTTTCGTACATGTCTGCTGCTAGTTTCTCCTACTCCAACTGTGATATGTTCCAGCTCATGAATGTTTCCAGGATTCCTTTTATCAATGGCAGATTTCAGCTCTTTCCAAAGGTTCTTGATTGGATTGAGATTAGGAGCCACTGCTGGCCAGGGCTGTACAAATCTTTGTATATAGTTATTGCACCATCCCGTTTATTGTAAATAGTTTAACTGTTACAACTATGTTCATTGTATTATGTTCTGTTTTACTGTAAATCGCCCCTGATCTCTGGAAGGGGCTGCATAGAAAAACGCACCAAATCAACCAACCAGTCAATTTGCTCCTTTTTAACATTCTTTTGTACTTTTGGATGTACGTTTTGGGTCATTGTCCTGTTGGAGGACCCATGACATTCAACCCAGAGCTAGCTTTCTGACATACTGCAGGTAGCACATTTTGCTCTAAAATACCTCGACAGTCCTCTGACTTCGTGATTTCTCTAATATGTTCCAGGCCTCCAGTTCCCGAGGCAGCAAAACAGACCCACAACATTAATGGAACTGTAGGAAGGGTGTTTTTTTCTTTAAAAGCTTCATTTCTTTGCCTTTAAGTATATTGCTCATCTGCATTGCCAAATAGTTCAAGTTGGTTTCATCTGTCCACAGAATATTTTCTCAGAAGGATTGTGGTTTCTCAAGGTGGGTTTGGGCAAAGATCAGGTGTGCCTTTTTATGTCTGTCTTTGAGCAGTGGGGTCCTCCTTGACTTTCACCCATGAAGTCCTCCTTTATTTAGTGCATGACATATGGTGCGAGTTGAAACCACCACTCCAGATTGCTCCAGGTGAGCCTTAAGCTCTTTGGATGTTGTAAGTGATTTTTTTTCAACAGTTTGCACTAACCTTTGACAACTTCTTGGATTAATTTTCCTCTTACCACCATGTCCTGGGAGGTTCTTGACAGTTCCATGAGCAGAAAATGTCTTAACATTGCAAACTGTAGAAACAGGAATCCCAAGGTCTTTGAAAATGGTCTTATGCTCCTTTGAAGTTTGATGTTTTGTGATAATGGCTTTTCTGATGGTCTCAGGCAGCTCTAGTCTTCACCACTGTGAAAACTGAACAGGGAATGAATGTGGCCATTTTAAACATTAGAGCCATCATTCATTGATTTATTCAAGTGATGTAAGTCCTGACAATTGATCACAGGTGTGTCTAATTGAACAGAAGAACCACATTCCCATTGCAGTACAAACTGATTTGAATTGTTTATAAGGGTGCTAATAATCATGTCCATTGTCCTATAAATTTGTCAAAAAGGACAACCCTAGGGGAGGCGGAGCCAGCGTGGACCCAGCATGGAGGTGTAAGAGCTGTTCTCCCAGGCCCCTGTCACTAAATCCTGTTTTTTCCCGACCACTTCAGATTTCGGAGGGGTGATTTTTTTGCTGTGGGAGTGTTGGAAGATGGCTGGGAGTAAGCAGACACGATTGGACTTCACTCCCCCTGCAACTGCTGGGTCTAAAAGATCTAAATTGGATCCTCTCTCGCCGAATAAAATGGCGCCGTCACAAGAAACATCTGAAGGGATTCGGGAGCTATTGAAAGAGGTCAGAGCCATCCGCAGCCGTGTAGATTCTAATGGGGATTCGCTAGTGGAACTCCAGTCGGATCTGAAAGAGTTGGGTACGCAGCTGCAGTCCCTATCTACCAGGGTGGACACGATAGAGTCGTCAGTGGCAGGCCACGCGGCACAACTACAGGGACTCTCCTCTGCTTTCCGCAAGCTGCATTGGATGGAAGAGAACTTGGAGGATATGAACAATAGGGCCAGGCGCAATAACATTCGGATCGTTGGATTAAGGGAAGGCATGGAATGAGGCAATCCTATTCAATTTCTGGAGAGCTTCATTCCGAAGCTCCTGAACATTGAGTTTGCTCGCCCATCGAATGGGCGCATCGTATCCCGTCCTCCCCTAACCTGCATGACAAACGCCCACGGCCATTAATATTGTGCTTGCTGCGACACCAACATGCGATCCAGATTTTCGGCGCGGCAGCCTCTACAATATGAAGGGCAACGTGTGTACTTCTATGCTGATTTCAGCAAACATACATTGGAAAAAAGGAGACAATTTCTGGCTCTGCGGCCTAGGCTGCAACGTTTGCAGGCGCGGTATGGCCTGTTCAGCCCGGCGAGATTCAAGGTTACCTTAAACAACGCTACCAAGTCATTTGAGGACCCTGGCGCTTTGCTGCACTTTGTCGAGGAGCAAGAGGCACTAATGATGCAACAATCTTAAGCACCCTCTGGTCTTGTGCTTTGGTAGTGGTGCGGCTCTGCATTTTTGCGTTTGGAGTTCCCACAGGATTGAGTGTGGCACTAATGATCCGACTATTTTCTTTCCCTGGCCTCACTGCTGAGAATGGTGTCCCGGAGTGGGGATTTGGTCCAGCACAGTCTAATGTTTTGGACTCGTTTCATGCAACAGTTAATTGATAACATTGTTAAACCCTGATGAGTGGTATCAACTTGTCGGTGGGTGGTGGGAATTTATGAGGGTAATTTAGGGGCTTGGGCTACCCTATGCTTTAATAGTGGTCCTGCTGTCTGACCCTTTGTGTATTTTGTACTATGTTGGGTGGGGGTTGGGGTTGGCTCTCTGGGGAACGTCAGTGGGGTGGGGTACTTGTTTAATCTTCACCGTGCTTCTCTGTATCATAATATTATGGTGGGATGGCTAATGGTTTGAAGATTGTCTCTCTTAATGTGAAGGGAATCAAGTCCCCGATAAAACGTAAGAAGATTTTAACATACTGTAAACGACTGCATGCTGATTTTATTTTTCTGCAGGAAACGCACTTATCTCCGCAAGAAACGGTTAAGCTAGCGGATAAATACTATCAGTTGGTGGGCTCTTCCCCAGCGCTTGATAAGAAAAACGGGGTCGCGACCTTGATGAGGTCCTCCCTGGGTTTCCAACTTCTGAATGCAAGTCAGGATACTTGTGGGAGGTGGGCCTTTTCTCAGCTAATGGCGGGCAAGGTCCTGTTGTCTCTTTTAAATGTCTATGGACCCAACAGTGACGACCCCGATTTTTTCCAGGCTTTAAGTGGGGTTGTGCAGGAGGACAGTGGGGCTCACATAATTATGGGGGGGGGACTTTAACCTGGTAAGGGACCCTTTGATTGATAGGAACCCCAGTAGGTTGGAGCGCCCCTCTAGAGCGAGCTTAGCGCTCTCCTCCCTGATGAATGCATGTGGCTTGGTGGATATCTGGAGGTTGCTTCATCCTGGGGAGAAAGATTTCTCCTTTTTTTCCCCAATGCATCACTCTTCTTCTCGTATTGATTTTTTCTTGATTTCTAAACCACTGGTATCTGGCAGTTGTGAAGCAAGTATTCTCAGCCGGTCGGTCTCAGATCACGCAGCTATTTCAGTGATCGTGGAGGTGGCTGAAATGGAGAAGCCCGATCGGGTTTGGTCTTTTAATAGGGCATGGTTGGCAGAGCCCTCTTTTCAGGAGGAAATACGGGCTGCTATTTCCTCCTACTTTGCTGCCAACAAGGTTGGTGATTCTGCCAATTGGGCCTGGTGGGAGGCTTGCAAGGCCTCGCTTCGGGCTGCAATTACTAGCTATGGCATAAAGGAGTCCAAGAAGCGGAAAGCCCGGCTGCAGGCCTTAGACATGCAAATTTGGCTAAACACGAACCTGCACAAAATCAAGCTTATACTCCCTTCTACAAGGAATACATACAAAACTTAAATGAATAATCACTCCATTCCTATGCATTGATACCCTACTTGTATATAGTTACAACTGTTATAATCTGCCTATGCGGTAGGGACAGTACTTTTGTTTAAATTGTTACACAATTTGTGTTAGTTGAATTATTGAATTATTCCGCTTAGTTTTTAAACCCTATGTTGTGCAAGTTAAGATGTTCTATGTAAAAAGTTATAATTGTTCTATGTAAAACAAGCTCTGCATTGTTAACTGTTGTTAATTGTACACCGCAACTGATCGCTGGAAGATGCGGTATATAAATAAGTGTTAAATAAATAAATAAATAAATAAAATAAATTAAGGCAGGTGAAAGGCTGTGGGTACAACATAAGGAGTCTGGAATTTTGACTAGATTGCAGCGCCTACGGTTTCAATATAACGAGGTGCTTAGCTCCGAAGTGGAGCGTCTATTGTTAAAGCAATCAGCTAGGTTCCACGTTGAGTGCAATAAAGCTGGGACGCTGTTGGCGAATAGGGTAGGGGGCAAGCAAGCCAGGTCAAGAATTATCTCCATTATAAATAGTAGCCGTGAGTGCCTGACGGATTGCGATCAGATTGTGGGTGAATTCTCCAAATTTTATAGTCAGCTGTACGCCTCAGTTGCACGCCTCAGTTGCAGACTGGCGTAACGGAATTTTCCGGCTTTGTTGATAATTTGCTGCATCCCATCTTGGGGGAGTCCTTAGCCCAGCAGTTGGGTAAACCCTTTTCGCACGAGGAGCTTGTTACGGCAATTAAGGCTGTTTCATCCGGGAAAGCTGCGGGGCCGGATGGGATACCCTCCGAATTTTATAAGGTTTTTAGCAAAGAGCTGGCCCCTTACTTACTGGTATATTTTTCGGAACTAGAGAAGGATCAGGCTCAGACTGGTAACTTCTCTGAGGCTACCATTACGGTTCTTGAAAAGCCGGGTAAGGATCCCAGTCAAGTGGCAAATTATAGACCCATTTCTCTTTTAAATGCAGATTATAAGATCTACGCAAGTATTTTAGCAAAGAGATTATCTGCAGTTATCGGGGAGCTGGTTCACCCAGACCAATGTGGGTTTGTCCCTGGGAGATCTACCGTGGATAACGGTCGCCTTCTCTGCGACCTGTTGGAGATCGCGGCGATGGACAGTAGCCCATACGTAGCTCTTTCCCTCGATGCAGAGAAGGCTTTTGATCGATTAGAATGGCCCTTTCTGTTTTTTATCCTGAAATGGTTTGGATTAGGTGATGGTTTTGTGAATAAAGTAAAAGTGTTGTATGCTAAAACTTCAGCCCGCATTTATGCAAACGGCCTTTTGTCCCGCTCCTTTTCCTTACATAGAGGCACTAGGAAGGGCTGTCCACTCTCCCCTTTATTGTTTAATCTAGCCCTGGAACCATTAGCCATTGCTATTCGACAGAACAATGAAATAGGGGGTGTATCCGTGGGGGACTTACAAGTAAAGATTTCTGCCTACGCGGATGATATACTTTTGTTTACCCGGCCTTCTGAGATTAAGCATCTGTTGGCCCTGATTGACGGCTACTCCAGTGTCTCTGGTTACAAGATTAATTGGTCTAAATCAGTGGCATTCCCACTAAATTGTTACCCTTCTGCAGTAGAGATGACCCCTTTTCCTTTTAAATGGGTAACGGATAGTGTTAAATATTTGGGTACGTGGTATAACGTTGCTGTAGATGTCATGATTCATAAGAATGGTGAGGAATTATTACAGCTGATACAGCGGAAGTCTTCTGCTTGGTCCCCCCTCCAATTGTCTTGGTGGGGCCGGCTGGAAGTAATTAAAATGTCCCTAGCCCCTAAGATTAATTATGTACTTAGTATGATACCTTTCACGCTACCGTCTACACTCTACAGGAAACTCGAGAAAATCCCGATTCGATTCTTATGGAATGGTCGCCCACCTCGGATAGCCACAAAAAACCTAAAATCTCCTAAGGAGAAGGGGGGGTTCACTTCCCGGACTTTCAGGGTTATCATCAGGCCTTTCTCTTACACCAGGGCGCGTGGTGGCTGGTACATGGAGAGCGTGATTCTCGACCTACTTGGCTTGAGGTGGAAGCTCGACTAGCCGCCCCTTTTCCCCTGTCTCATTTGTTGGGTTCTATGCATCCAGAGTGGACGCTCGTTGGGCGGGTGATTCGGTCAACCCAGGCCGCCTTCGTAAATTTGGCCCGCTTGCTTGCCGCGGACGATCTCCCTTCAGGTCAACTTCCACTTTGGTGGAATCCGCGCTTTTGAATTCGTGGAAAAATGTTTGCATGGAAGAAATGGCAAGAATGTGGTTTATGGACGTTAGGCCAGCTGGTAGGTGCGAATGGTTGGAGAGATTTTGATACGCTTCAAAGAATGTTTTCTCTGCCAGATTCCAGTTTTTTCAAATGGGTACAGCTTAAGCACTGTATAGATTCCTCTAATGTTAGAGTGACTGCATTGGCTCCGGAAGGGATACTACTGAAGGGTCTGAAAGATATCTCGGACCAGCCGGGAGCCACCTCTAAATTGTATGCCTTGTGGAGAGAGTATGCTTCTGATAAGTTGTTAGGGCTGACACGGGTGTGGGAGTCTGATTTATCTCGCCAGATCCCCTTCCACTTCTGGAAAATCCTATGGGGTCCAATTACTAGAGTGTCTCGGTCCGCCGTAATCACACAATCCCTATTCTTTTTTTTTACATAGGGCGTTTGTTACCCCGGCGAAATTAGCCAAATGGGATAAGGATGCCACGGGCCTTTGTTGGTCTTGTCAATCGGCGACCGGCACCTTTTTTCATGTGTTTTTTGACTGCCCCTTAGTGCAGAGGTTTTGGCGGCAAGTGTGGGCCTTTATGCTCAATATTCTCAACCTGCCCAGGGAATTGACAAGGGATATGATCTTTTTCTGATCGTTAGAGGTGCATGCTGGTGACCTGCAAGGTGAAAGTTTCCTGCTGAACTATATGTTAGCCATTGCCATCAAATCGATCTTGGAACACTGGAAAAAGTTCCAGAGCTTGAGCTTAGGAAAGTGGTGGCATCAGGTTTGTTATTATTCCACGCTGGAAAAAACCTATAGTAAACTTCACCAGCCTGAGAGCGGGGAGTTAAATTTCAAGCGGTGGTCCTTACTGGATCAATATATTGCTCGCTCTCAGTTTGGTCATGGGGATAGTGCTGATGATTTAACTTATCCATTTACAAGCCTAGGATAAGGGAGAGTAATGGAGGCCGGTGAAGTTGTGCTTACCAGTTCCTCCAGCGAGCCGGGGGGTGGGGGTGGAGGGATTCAGTTGATATTGGTTTTCCTTTTCCTTTAGTTATTCTTATTTTGGAGTTTTGTCTTTTGTTTTCCTTGTTGTAGGGTGATGTAACTGTTTTGGTTTGATGCATGATTTTGAAAATTTAAATAAAGATTTAAAAAAAAATAAAAAAAAAAATAGGACAACCCTAAATCAGAGTGATTCTGAACACTTTCTTTGTCGGACTTACCAAAGTGCAGAACAAACCTCTACATAAGAAGTGTCCATTTTACTCAATTGTTGCACTAAAAGCAGCAAAACTAGCACACTAAAAGCAAGAATATACTTAGTTTGATCCAGAATGGGTGATCCCAACACACTTGTTCAATCATGAATGTACACAACACAGTACCGTGTTTCGGGTCTGTTTCACATTTTCAAGACCCTGCTTCAGTAGTTAAATTTACTCCATGAATGGTGAAAACAGCATAAGGTGCTCATTCTGCAACGTGAAATGAATCACTGCTTTTAAATACTGACATCCGACGTCACCTTCGATGTAAGCATTTACTGCCCAGCTGATTGAGGGCTGAGAGCAACCAATGCTAACAGACTTTCAAAATAGCTTAAACAAAACAATGGAAGTCCAATGAACCAGCACTGTAGGAGGTACTGCCAGTCCAGTTCCAAATTTAAACCATATGAAGAAACTGAATCCAAAGAAAAGATCCATTTTTGCTCACAATATTGTAGATATGCCCAATCTCCCCAACAGGGAAATCCAATCAAGCACTCTACAAGACAAATGATCAAAGAAGTAATCAAAATGGAGGCAATGCTGCACAATCTGAGCAGTATGCATTTTTGTACGCAAATGAGGCATGGTCTGACAAATGTTTGAGGGGGTGAATCATATAGCCCACATATTTTAAACCTCAGGGACACAGTAGAAGATAAATAACAAAAGTAGATTCACAAGTTGTATGAAAAACATGCATACCACACCTTATTGGTAACAATATCAACCCATAATTCACCTTCAATCGTGCCCAAGCTATAGCTACAACTCCTGCAAGGGAAATGGCCCCTCTGCTCAGATATCACATGAGGTGTAGAGTCGTATGTATTCAAGGTCCCTTATGTTACTGCCCCGGTAAATGCCACACACAGTGGACGTTGGAAACATGGATAAAGGATCAGAACTTGCCAATGTTTACATAAGATCTTAACCACTTGATATGACTTGTCCATGTAGGGTAAAACCCCTATAATCTTATCTACTGGATCAAAGATTTTCTTATCTCCCACTGAAAAAAGCCACTCTATGATTATACAGAGTATGCTTATAAGCGATCCGGATAGCCAAATCAGGTTATCCCCTTGCATGCAGTCACGAGCTTAATTCCTGTGTATGAACCTTAAAATCCACTGTAGAAGTACAAATTCAACTAATGTTTTTTATTTAACTGTATTTATATCCCGCTTTTCACCGGGTCAAAGCAGTTTAACAAAAAAAGGGGGGGGGGGGGCGACAGTAATCAATTCTTAGGGTGGGGGGCTGTCACCGGGGAGGCCAACATTAATGATATAGACAGACATTAAGAACTTAAACAATGAACATCAGTCTCTTAGTAGGTAGATCTGTGGGTATGTTAAAGGGTCTGGAGAGAGTGTCAGTGGTGGATGTTTGTTTGTGGTCTGAGGTATTCTTGGAACAGGATGGTTTTTAGCTGTTTTCTGAATGTTGAAGGATCTCCGTTGTTTCTGATTTGACTTGGTAGGGAGTTCCAGAGGGATGGCGCGTATAGTTTGAAGGCTCTGTTGCAGGTCCGTTGGTTGTATTTAGTTCATTCATGGGGGATGGTGAGAGTGTTGCTGGTGGTTTGTCTGGTTGTTCTGTTGTGGGTGGGTTGGGGCAGTAAAGTTCGGAGCTGGGAGGTCTGCGTTTGATAGAGGGCTTTGTGGATAAGTAGGACTGATTTGTATTTGATTCTTGCTTCGAGAGGGAGTATG
This sequence comes from Ichthyophis bannanicus, assembly GCA_033557465.1. NCBI lineage: Eukaryota > Metazoa > Chordata > Amphibia > Gymnophiona > Ichthyophiidae > Ichthyophis > Ichthyophis bannanicus. Next base: position 1,611,979,052 of record CM066032.1, on the reverse strand, counting down.
TGCAGTTCTCTCAGGACTGGGGTGATGTGATCTTGTTTTTTTGCTTTCTGGATAATTATTGCTGTGGTATTTAAGGCTGTTCATAGTGAGTTGGTGTGGGTGGCAGGTAGTCCATGATAGATTATGTTGCAGTAGTCCAGGTGGGGGAGCGTCATAGCTTGCATGACTGTCCTGAAGTCCTGTGGATCAAGGAGAGGCCTGAGGCGTTGTACTGTTTTTGCTTTGTGGAATATTATATTCCAATAGTCTTTTTGATCTGTTGCTTGAGTGTGAGGGCTTGGTCTATGATGATTCCTAAGTATTTTATGTGTGGTTGTATTTGTATTTGTGTGGTTCCTAAGTTGAGGTGTGGTGGTGGTGTGAAGTTTGGATCCTCGGTTACTATGAGGGCTTCTGTTTTTTTTAGGTTGATGCATAGGTTGTTCTTTTGTAGCCAGTTGGAGACTTCTATGAAGCAGTCTGTTAGCTGATCGTTTGTTGGGTTGGTGGTTGTGATCGGTCCATAGAGCATTATGTCATCTGTTTAGATATGGTAATTGATGTTATGGGCACGTATGATTGAGCAGAGTGGTTGCAGGTAGATGTTAAAGAGCATGGCGGATAGTGTGGATCCTTGGGGTACTCCTTGGTGTTGCTGAAAGTGTGGGGGGGGAGGTTGCTATGCTTGTGCGGATCAGATGTTGTCTATTGGTCAGGTAGGAGTGGAACCACTGAAGTACGATGTTGTTGATGCCAATTTCTTGGAGTCTGTGTAGGAGGATGTTGTGGGAGATGGTGTCAAAGGCTGCGGATATGTCCAGGAAGATCATAGCGTAGTCAGAGTGCTTGGTCTGTGTGCCCTTGATGAGGGTGTTCATTAGTGATGTCATGAGGGTCTCGACTCCGTGGAATGGACGGAAACCATGTTGCGGGTCCAGTATGTTGTTGGTATCCAGGTGGTCTTGAAGTTGTTGAACTATCTTCTCAATGATTTTGGCGGTGAATGGAAGACTTGCTATAGGCCTGAAGGAGGCAGGGTCAAGGGGTTCTAAGTTGTGTTTTTTTAGGCTTGGGCGGATGATGGAGGTTTTGAGGATGTCTGGCATGTGTCCTTGTCTGAGGGATTCATTAACAATGTGGGTTAGGGGCGTGCTTATGTCCTCCTTGGATTTCTTTATCCATTCTGCAGGGCATGGATCTAGTGGAGAGGTGGTAGTGTTTAGGCAGGAGATGACGGATTCTATTTTTTCTTTGGTGATTGTTTCCAATGTGCTCCAGTCTGTGTCTATCGAAGAAGGGCAGATTATTGTCTCTGCATTCGGTTGCGGAATTTGAGGTTGTTGAAGCTGCTTGTATTGGCGTGCTAGTAGTTCTGGTGGGATGTTTGGTAGCTGGCTGGAGTGGTGGGGTGCTTTTGTTAGCTTCTTGACAATTTCGAAGAGCTCAAGAGGTTTGTTTATTGAGGTGTTTATGATCTTCGAGTGGTAGGTCCTTTTTGCTTTATCAGTTTCTGTGTGGTAAGCGTCTAGGTCACTGATGTATTTTACTTTATCTTCCACTTTTTTTTTTCTCCATTTCTCCAGACCTAATGTGTAAAAACTGACCAAAAGGAAGGTCTTTCAATGGACCAGGATGGAAACGGTGGAAGTTTAAAGTATTCCTCTACAATGGTTTCCTGCATAATGTTGAGGAGTGGCCTAGTGGTTGGGGCAAGGTACTTCAGGCCGGAAGGTCGGGGGTTCAAATCCCACTAGAGGACAGCAACCTTGGGCCGGAAGGACTGGGGATTCTAGTCCCACAGGTACTCCTTGTGATCTTGGGCAAACCACTTAACCCTCCATAGCCCATGTTCCCTGTAAAATAGTTATCTCCAAGTTATAATGCACTGTTCAATGTAATTTCAGTTTGTTCAATATATTGTTATTGTTTATTGTATATAGTTCCCCTGTTAGCCAAGTTGAATTTCCTGTTCATATGTAAACACAAAGTACTATTGGAAATGTGTGTTTTCATTGTTTATTGTAAACCGCGCTGATGCTGAATAGCGCGGTATAAAAAAGATTATAAATAAATAAATAAAATAAATAAATAAATCGCACTGAAGCAGAATAGCATGGTATATAAGAGAACGTAAATAGAGTAAAGATGATCCTGCTGTCTCAATACTGTCACATCTAAAAACTCAATAGAATTGGTATCATATTTGGCTGTAAACTGGATGTTTGCCTTACAGGAATTAAGCCAAGATATAAAGGACTCTAAGTCCGACAAAGACCTAGTCCAGATTTTTAAAAAAAAAGTGTCAGCAAGAAAGCGTTTCCACATCAATACTATTTGGAAGGATAAATCCTTGAAGGACTACAAAAGGGGACTGCTACTTTTGGAGAGAGATCTGCAATTGTAAGTATTTACTTCTGGGAAGTTTCCTAAATTTTGGGGAAAAAGAAATTATTTAGATTAAAGCTGATTAATCTGTGAACCCACTAATTGTTAAATCAGTCAGGGCCTAGTAGCAGCAAGAGTTTGCAGTTTAAATTTAAAACACAGCAGAGAGCTTTTTGGTTAAATTTAGAACCCAAGACTCCCTCTATCAAAGCAAGGGCTTTGAGACTCCCCTTGGAGATTGGTCACAGATTTCCTTAGAAGCACAGGACAGGGTACTGTGTAGCAGCCAGCTTCTAATAAGTCTTCTTTCCCTCCCTCCCTGACACCCACCCACCCCTGGGATAATCATAGCTTTATAGATGCTTAAACATCTTAAAGGAAAGGAGGTGCCATATTCACTCTCAGGTGCAGCTGTTTATTCTCATCAGCATACATTAAGGACCTGAGATTAAATTAAACTTCAGGTGAACAAAGTACATTAAACATATTAGATACAGTTTTATCAGTATAAGTATCCCTAGCAACCCTTAGTAAATAAAGAACTTAAATATCTAAACACAACCTTAAAGCGAAGATGCAGACAGCAGTCCAGCAGTGAGATGGGGGCTTTTCAGTCTTTTGCACCAAGTATCACATGTATGATTTTCTCCCAGTTGGTGAGGGGTCGTGCATGTGCACAAGGTGCAAGGCGCTCTTTGCTCTCAGGGAACGAGTCCAATCTCTGGAGACAAGAGTAGCAGACTTGGAAGACATAAGGAAGACATAGGTACATAGATGAGACCTACAGGGATATAGTCCTGAAGTCCCACCTCCAGTCTGGCAGCATCCCTGTTGCCATGGAGGAGAGAGGTCACGTGACAGGAGAGCATCACCCTGGTGTGGCAGGAAGTAATCCTGTAGCTAGGACCTGTCCTCTAGGTGATGTAAAACCCTCTCGCACTGAGGAAGTTTCTCCAGGGCCATGTGCCCATGAGGGAAGGGTTAGGACAGCCGTTATAGCTGGTGATTCGATCATTAGGCATATAGATAGCTGGGTGACTGGTGGACGTGAGGATTGCCTGGTAACATGCCTGCCTGGGGCGAAGGTAGCGGACTTCACGCGCCACCTAGACAAGGTCTTAGATAGTGCTAGGAAGGAGTCTGCTGTCTTGGTACATGTCGGTACCAATGACAAAGGAAAATGTGGTAGGAAGGTTCTGGAGGCTAAATTTAGGCTTTTAGGTAGGAAGCTGAAATCCAGAACTTTCAGGGTAGCGTGCTCCGAAATGTTAACTGTTCCACATGCAGGACCCAAAAGGCAGGCATAGCTCCGGAGGCTCAATGCGTGGATGAGATGATGGTGCAAAGATGAGGGTTTTGGATTTGTTAGGAACTGGGAAACATTCTGAGGAAAGGAGGGACTTCACCTTAACCAGGATGGAACCAGGCTGCTGGCATTAACCTTTAAAAAGGAGATAGAGCAGCTTTTAAACTAGATAATAGGGGAGAGCCGACAGTCACCCAAGAGCACATGATTCGGAACAATGTATCCTTGAAGGATACTACCAAAAAAATGAAGTTAGGGCACATCAGCGGAGAGGTTGCAATAAAGACAAAGGTAGTCCAAATTTCCTTGAGTACAGAGCAGACAGAGCTTAAAGATTCCAAATTATCCCTGCCTACCGATAGCCAGATTAATATGAATAAAATACAGTCTCTAAAATGCTTGCATGCAAATGCTATAAGTCTAAAAAATAAAATGGGAGAGTTAGAATATATAGAACTAAATGAGAAGTCAGATATGATTGGTATCTCAGAGACATGGTGGAAGGAGGGCAACCAGTGGGACACCGATACCTGGGTACAAACTATATTGTAATGATACAGCTGATCAAATTGGTGGAGGGGTTGCACTCTATGTTAGAGAGGGCATTGAGTCACAAAGGATTAAAGTTCTACAGGAAACAAAATTTGCTGTAGAATCTCTATGGATTGAAATTCCATGTAAAAAGGGGAAGGCAATGATAGTGGTGGTGTACTATCGACCGCCTGGCCAGAATGAACAAATGGATGATGAAATGCTCAAAGAAATCAGGGAAGCTAACAAAAGTTACAGAACGGCAATAATAATGGGTGATTTCAATTACCCCAGTATTGACTGGGTCAATGTCACGGCAGGACAAGCTAGGGAGATAAAGTTTCTAGATGAAATAAATGACTGCTTCTTGGAGCAGCTGGTTCATGAACCGACCAGAGGGGAAGCCATACTGGACCTAGTCCTTAGTGGAACACCAGATCTGGTGCAAGAAATAAGGGTGTTGGGGCCACTTGGCAAGAGTGATCATAGCATGATCGTGTTTGATTTAATTAGTGGAGGAGGGATAGTAAAGAAATCCACAGTACTATCTTTTATCTTTCAAAAGGGAGACTATGATAAAATGAGGAATATAGTTAAGAAAAAACTAAAAGGAGATATTGCAAAGGTTAAAGACTTACATCAAGCTTGGGTGGTGTTTAAAAATACTATCCTGGAAGCCCAGACCAGCCGTATTCCACGCATTAAGAAAAGTGGAAGGAAGTCCAAATAACTGCCAGCATGGTTTAAAGGTGAGGACAGAGAGGCTGTTGCTGCCAAAAAAGCATCTTTCAGGTAATGGAAAATAGAGCCAAATGACGAAAACTGGAAATAGCACAAGCACTGGCAAGTTAAATGCAAAGCATTGATTGATAAGGCAGGCAAAGTGAGAATTTGAGAAGGAACTTGCTACGGAAGCAAAAACACGAAATAAAGATTTTTTCAAGTACATTCATAGAAAAAGGCCGGTGAGAGAGTCAATTGGACCATTAGATGATAGAGGGGCAAAAGGGGGCAGTAAGAGGAGACAAGGCTATAGCGGAGAGACTGAATGAATTCTTTGCTACAGTCTTTACTGAGGAAGATGTAGGGATGTTACCCAAGACTGAAGTGGTATTTAAAGGTGATACTGCAGAGGAATTGAGAGAAATATCGCTACACCGGGAAGATGTATTGCAACTATTTCATAAACTGAATAGTAGCAAATCACCTGGACCGGATGGTATACATCCAAGAGTGTTGAAAGAACAGAAATATGAGATTGCAGACCTGCTATTAGTAATCTCTGAACTTTCATTAAAATCATCTGTAATACCTGAAGATTGGAGGATCGCCAGGGGTGATGTTGGAAACTACAGACCGGTGAGACTGACGTCAGTACCGGGGAAAATGGTAGAAACCATCATAAAGAACAAAATTACACAGCATGTAGATAGTCATGGCCTAATGGGAGACAGCCAACATGGCTTTAGGCAAGGAAGATTTTGTCTTACTAATCTGTTATGCTTTTTTGAAGGTGTGAATAAGCAGGTAGACAAAGGTGAGTCGGTTGATATAGTGTATCTGGACTTTCAGAAAGCCTTTGACAAGGTCCCCCATCAGAGACATTTGGCAAAACTAAAATGTCATGGGATAGGAGGCAGTGTACTATTGTGGATCGGGAACTGGTTAAAAGATAGAAAGCAGAGGGTAGGGCTAAATGGCCAATTTTCCCAATGGAAAAAGGTGAATAGTGGAGTATCCCAGGGATCTGTACTGGGTCCGCTACTTGTTGACATATTCATAAATGACCTCGAAAAGGGAATAACTAGTGAGGTTAGCAAATTTGCAGATGACACAAAACTGTTTAAAGTTGTTAAAACCCAAGAGGATTGTGGAAAACTGCAGGACGATCTGGGTAAATTGGAAGACTGGGCATCCAAATGGCAAATGAAATTTAATGTGGACAAGTGCAAAGTTATGCACCTAGGAAAGAACAACCCACACTATGGTAATACAATGAAAGGTTCCACGTTGGGAACCACCACCCAGGAAAAAGATTTAGGCGTCATCGTGGATAACATGTTAAAACCCTCTGCCCAGTGTGCAGCAGCGGCCAAGAAAGCAAATAGAATGCTAGGTATCATAAAGAAAGGAATGGAAAATAAAACAAAGGATATTATAATGCCTCTGTATCGTTCCATGGTACGACCGCACCTTGAATATTGTGTTCAATTCCGATTGCCGTATCTTAAAAAGGATATAGCGTTATTAGAAAAGGTACAGAAAAGAGCCACCAAAATGGTAAAGGGGATGGAAGGCTACTCCTATGAAGAGAGGCTACAAAGGTTAGGGCTCTTCAACCTGGAAAAGAGACGGCTGAGGGGAGATATGATAGAGGTCTATAAATTAATGAATGGAGTGGAAGGGTAAACGTAGATCGATTGTTTACGCTATCAGAATATAGAAAAACTAGGGGACATGTAATGAAGCTACAGGGTAAACAAATAAGAAAATATTTTTTCACTCAACGCGTAATCAAACTCTGGAATTTGTTACCGGAGGATGTAGTAAAGGCTGTTAGTGTAGCTATGTTTAAAAAAGGTTTGTACAATTTCCTGGAGGAAAGGTCCATAAACCATTATTAAAAAGGGACCCAGGATTTCAATGCTTGACCCAATACAAGCATTGTGAAACCTGTGTCTCTTGAGGATACTGCTAGGTACGTATGACCTAGATTGGCCACTGTTGGAAACAGGATACTGGGCTTGATGGACCTTGGTCTGACCCAGTATGGCATATCTTATGTTCTTATGAGCCACCAAAATGGTAAAAGGGATGGAAGGATACTCCTATGAAGAGAGGCTAAAAAGGTAAGGGCTCGTCAACCTGGAAAAGAGACGGCTGAGGGGAGATATGATAGAGGTCTATAAATTAATAAATGGAGTGGAACGGGTAAACGTAGATCAATTGTTTACGTTATCAGAATATAAAAAGACTAAGGGACAGGTAATGAAGCTACAGGGTAACCTATTTAAGACTAATAAGCAAAAATATTTTTTCACTCAACGTGTAATCAAACTCTGGAATTTGTTACCGGAGGATGTAGTAAAAGCTGTTAGTGTAGCTGGGTTTTAACAAGGTTTGGACAAGTTCCTAGAGGAAAGGTCCATAAACCATTATTAAAAGGGACACGGGATATGACTGCTTGACCCAATACAAGCATTGAGGAACCTGGGTTTTTTGGGGGGGAAACTACTAAGTACTTATGACCTAGACTGGCCACTGTTGGAAACAGGACACCGGGCTTAATGGACCTTGGTCTGACCCAGTATGGCATCTCTTATGTTCTTATGTGGCATCTCCCAAAAACTTTCTTTGGAAGCAGGGGAGATGCTTCCGCAAGGGCTCCGACTGCATTGATGTCACCCATATGTGAGGACCAATTTCCTGCTTGTTCCTGGAGAAAAGTAAAATACTTTACCATGCTAGAAGGGATTAGCAGTACCAAGATGGCAAGGTCCTTATTCTTCAGGATTACTCTGTGCATGTTGCAGAACGCTGCAGAGCACAGATCCTCATAAAAGATGAATTCACGTCGCCCTACAGCACCCAGCTTAGTTAAGACTTATGAGAATAAGCTGCTGCAGTATGACTTGTCCCAAGCATTGAATGTGTTCATGGATACCAGTGCCAAGTTCAAGGACTGTAAGATAGGCAGTGCAGCTTGGCCTGCAAATAATAGGGTGGTCAAGGAGAGGATAACTGTTTTTAAAGGAACAATGGCACTTGATGGGCCTAACACTGTTGAATAGGGCATAGGCGATCATCATGAGATTTGTTTAGTTCAATTTGTTTGGAACTGTTTTGCTGTGAACTGGGGTCAACCACATATCAACTGCTGCAAGCAATGGATCGGTGAGTTGTGGCACATGTTGACTACTGCAAGCTGTGGCCTGCTCAGATGGAATTTTTTTTATATTTAGTTATTTACAAATTTTAACAAACTCACGTCCACATAAATGAGAACAGGAAATATCTTCAAAACATTCATAGGAAAATTTCCTATATCATTCAAATACAAGTATCATTACAGCCCACAACAACAAACAATGGACCCCAGAAACAAGGAAAAATAAATAGGAAAAACAATAGAGAAAAGAACATTTCAAAAAAGGAGAACACAGCCTCCCACCGAAACAATCAGTGGTGCATTAAGGAACAATCACCTGAATCTTCTCCTCTTCTTTAGCCACAAGGAAATTTAACGGACTTGGTTCAAAGTAAACTACCAATTTACCATTACATTACAGGGAAATCTTAATATAAAGGAAAAACCCAAGCAATCACACTGGGGCGTAACGTAAGGAACTCCTGGCGACGCCTCCGAGTGAACCTAGAAAAGTCAGCAAACATTCTTATCTTAGAACCAAAGAACAATTTATCCATGAAGCAGAAATAAAGCTTTAAGACAGCATTACAATCATACTCAACGGCAAACAAAAACAATCAATGTGAGTTGCTACCTCTAAAGAAGACTCCAAAAAACCCCTTAAGATCAATTCCCAGGGGGTCTCCCAGCTGAGCCAAAGCCTGACCGAGGCCAACATACTGAATCCTAACCATAGGAGGAAGAGTCAGAGTGTCCATCCCCAATACTTCGACCAAGTACTTCACCATGTCCACAGGCGTTATAAGGGGAGGTCTGGGAAAGTTTAAAAACCTCAAATTATTTTGGCGCACTTGATTTTCCAGGCGCTCCAAACGACGAAAGTTGATAGCACTATCTTTCACCAGGACATCCCCATTAACCTAAGCAGCACTAATCCTATGGTCGACAGCCTCCAATTTAGTTTTCACAGTCTCAATAGCCTAAGCATGATCGACAACTGTCTGGGCCACCACTTGCAAATCACCCACACGTTTATGCGAAAAAGAATGCAAAGAAGTGAAGAGTACCTGGATTGCGTCCCATAAAGACTCCATAGTCACAGCTGTTGGTCTAACAACCTCTCCAAAATTTTGTCTGGAAACAAGCTCACCCAAGTTCAAGAGAACATCCTTTGCAGATCTCAATGGTTGGGGGTGTATCCTTACTACCCCAGCCACCAAAGGCATCGACATTACTGACACGGGTCCTCCTGGTTGGAGCATAGCATCTCCCTCACTGAAAAGAGGAGACTCTAGTCCCCCAACTGCACCCATGCTTCCAGGAATGGGAGGCTGCTTTTGCACTACGGGGCTAAGCAACGTCCCTTCACTGCTGCCTGACTATTGTCTAACAGGTTGATCAGCAGACGAGAGAGCAATGGAGCCCGATAAGAAGCTGAAGTGTTCCAGAGTGGCCTGCCATTGGGGAGGAAATCCAGAGCCTCCAGGAGCCTGCAGACTTCCCCTTGACCATCACAATGACAAGCAATAGATTCCCTCTGACAAACTAAGAGAGGTCAACTCAAGCGTCCGACATGGTACACCTCCAAAGCGCCATCTTGGCTCCTTCCGGATGGATTTTTAATGGGGAGCTGCATTTGTTTTTGCTTCATTTTGGGAAGCGCCCCCCCCACCCCCTTCCCAAGGGAAGGAGCATATCATGGATGTTAATCAGCCAAGACAGGAAATCAGAGGAGAGCTAAATGGCCATGGAAACTTAGAGTGGAAGCCTGGGACAGAATCATTTGCTCTGCAACCATCCATGCCCACTAGCGCCATAAGCGAATGATGGATGGACGGACAACCAGCAAGGTGAGCAGGGCAGGGTACTCCATGGTGGCCAAAGCAGGCCTTAGGCCCTGGCATGCACAGGGTGGATGTTATCAATATGATCATGCTGGGTGGACATGCAACTAGGAACCCTTTGTGTTTTGATCTTTCCTCCCTTACAATGCTGTGGCTCATGCCTGTTCTAGTTGACATGAAACATCCCAAGAAGCTGTGAACTGATGAGGATAAGATAGGATGGGTCCAGGAAGCTGGGCTTACATTGATCCTTTACACAGTTTTGTTCATTATCTTTCCATTTAAGGGGATGTTTAAACATTGTTCAGGGGAGTGAGCTGGCTTGGCCCATGGAAGCTTGAGGGATAGGTAGTGGCAAATGGAAGATGTATGCTGGTAAAGGGTATAAAACGAGGATGGGTGGAATGAAGAATGGGGGTGTCTATGGATGGGTTGTGTGTGGGTAAGAATGTTTGGAAAAAGGGTACAGCAACACCTGCCTCTACTAGCTGTGTACATCTGATTTGTATGGAGGGGGATTTTGGAGGTCAAGCGCTCTCACCCATAGTTGGAGTGCTGGGGGGAGGGGGGAATCCAGCTGGGAGGTTCTCACTTGGAAGAGGATATCTTTGGTACTGTATTAGAGTGACAAGGAAACCTCCATGAAAAACTGAGATAAATGTAACTTGGAAAGCACAGTTACTTACCTGTAACAGGTGATCTCTGGGAACAGGAATAAGTTTTCACATATGGGTACGTTGGTACCGACAGAGCCTGCGCGGGAACGCTCCCCAGCGTCCAGAAAGAAAGCCTTTGGGAGCATCCCACAAGCATGCGCGCTGCCTTCCCACCTATTCACTTCCCTCTCATCAGTTGGGTTTGTAGCTGAGACCAAAGGAGGGAAGTAGACAAATTAGAGAGAGCGAGCGAGCGAGCGAGAGAGAGAGAGAGAGAGAGAGAGAGAGAGAGAGAACAACTCCTAGGGGAGGTGGGTGGGTTGTGAAGACTTATTCCTGCTGTTCCCAGAGATCACCTGTTACAGGTAAGTAACTGTGCTATCTCCAGGAACAAGCAGGAATGAGTCTTCACATATGGGGACTCTCAAGCTAGAGATGCCTAGAGGAGGCCCCAGCATGTTGCAAATCTAATGGATGGGCCAAGCTACTTCCCAGAACCTCAGGCATCCAGGGATGGAGGGTAGGAGTTGAATTAAAAAAAAGAAAAAAGAAAAAAGGGGTGCTGTGGAACAGCTTGACTAAACAAGGTATCCAGAGGGGAGTCCTTGTGTAGATCATAATTGTTAGTAAATATTGTTATTTATTTATTTATTTAACATCTTTTACATACCGCACTATTCATAATCAGCGCGGTTTACATAGAACAAGAAAACATCAGACAAGATACAATTATCTGTTTTTTGTTTACATATAACAGGAACAATAACTTGGGTAACCGGGGTAATTATTTACAACAAATAATAGTCAGTGTAACTATTTACATTTGGAAGACATATTGTATAAAAAAGAACCTTGTTAATATGAGAGAGAGGTGTGAAGTGTTGTTGGGTTAGCAGAGGTTACGTGGAAAGAACGGGATTGTTATTTGAGTGTGCCTGTGTTACTATGTTCTCTGGGAAATATTTGATGAAAAGGTGATGTTTCAAGGCCTTCTTGAACTGGAAGAGATCAGCGATGGCCCTAATGTGTGGTGGGAGGGTGTTCCAAAGTTTTGGAGCGCATAAACTGAATGATCGGTTTACTGTTGTGGAGTTGTATCTTAAGGACTCTTTTGGTACCATTAGCATGTTTAATTCCATGGTTCTTCTTAGCCTGTTGGTAGGGATTGGTTGGATCATCTCTGATAATGATGAGGGAGCGAGTCCTTTGTGAGCTTTAAAGGCCAGGAGCAGAGTCTTGAAGGTGATTCTCGCTTGGATAGGGAGCCAATGTAGTTGTTTCAGGAGAGGTGTTACATGTTCTCTTTTAGGTACCCCGAAAAGCACTCTTGCTGCACTGTTTAAGGCTAGTTGAAGCGGGTTTAGGGTAGATTGAGGGAGCCCTTGTAATATAGAGTTTGCGAAGTCAAAATGGGGAATAATTAGAGCCTGGTAGACCGTACGGAAATCATCTGGATCAATCAGTTGGCGGAGGTGTCTGAGAGAGCGAATCTTGAAATACACTGCCCTTACTGTGTTGGCTATGTGGGACTTCATATCCAGATTCTGATCCAGAGTCACTCTAAGGTATCGGATGTGGGATTTTACTTGCAACTTGGCATCTTGAACCTCAAGGAATGTGGGTGGTGTGAACTTAGAGTTCCTTGAGATAAAAAGAACTTCCGTTTTTTTGTGCTGGATTCTGAGATTTTGAGTCAGTAGCCAATTTGAGATGGCGTTAAAACAGTTGGTTATGGGGGTGAGGTTCATATTATCTATGCAGAACGGCATATATAGTAACACGTCATCAGCATAGATCATACAGTTGACATTGAAGGACCTGATAATGTTGCATATAGGTTGCATGTATATGTTAAATAGTAGTGATGATAGAGAAGAACCTTGTGGGACTCCTTGTCCTTGGTGAAATGGATCTGATGTTTCACCATTTGAGCGAACATGCTGCCATCTCTCTGAGAGGTATGAGTTGCACCATTCGAGAGCATTTCCACAAAGGCCCTTCTCTCTTAGGCGGATAATGAGAAGATCGTGACAGACCGAATTAAAAGCAGCCGCAATATCTAAAAAGATGAGAACAAAACCCTGTTTGATGTTATCGATACCAGAGTTTAGGCTGTTGAGGAGTGAAGTGAGGAGCGTCTCGACCCCGTGCGATTCTCTGAAACCATGTTGACAGGTATCCAAAGGCGCTTCAGTGTCAATATGGTCTTGTAGTTGTCTGTAGGCTATTTTTTCAATTATTTTGGCAAGAGTGGGTATGCTGGAAATGGGTCGGTAAGAGTCTGTTTTTTGTGGATCTAACTTGAGGTTTTTCAGTAGAGGTCTGATAGATGGACCTTACTCAAAAGTATTGCAAAAGTATTTATTGAGGATAATATGGGTCTGTTGTTGAGAGCCAGTACATTATCCTCAAAAGAAATTCTCTCACTGAGAAGTAGAGGAAAAATAAATTTTGCAATACAGGTAGAGATAAGAAGCCTTAATGGCTAGAACTAATCCCAGAAGAAAAAACTGGGGGAGTTTAATGGGGTTGGACTTTGGAGGAAAAGCTAAAGCTTCTGTAAAGGCCAAAGTTTAAAGCTCTCTGTCCTTGGAGCAGAATAAGGCCCTAGGAAAGAGAGGAGATAAATCTGACTGGTTTGGATGAAAAGGTAGAAATACGCTTTGCAGAAAAAGGATGGGTCTTTAAGACCCCTTTATCCAAATGAAAGAAAAAACATTTGTATTAGGCGCTGTAGCCCCCAATTTCTTGAAGATCAGTAATGTCTTCCCTAAGTGATATCACTTAGGATAATGACTTTACATGGAGAGCTTCAGATGTGACGTAACCGAAAAGGTTACGGTAAAAGAAGGTATTTCCTAATTTACCATAGAAATTGGTTGTCCATTTAAAACCCTATGGTATGCTGAAACAGCATTAATATGGACAGTAACAGATCTTTCAGAGTCAGCTATTATACAGAGATTCACCTAATAACAAGAAGGATTAAGACCTACTTGAGAATATTGATGGAGAATCTTTTTCTGGTTACAAGTGGAAGAACCATAGAGAAGGTTTCATGGAAACCGTTAGGATGTTCTTTACTTATAAGGAGAGGTCTAGATTTCTTTAAAAAAATTCTAGTCCTTGAATAACCAGGTCTCGAGACGTACATGAAGGAGTGCAGAGGAGATCCTTAGTCTTAAGACAGCAAGTCTGGATCCTTCTATAACTTAAGTGTAGTAGCTGGAGAAAGACACAATATAAGGGGATACCATGCTTGCCTCTCTATGAGGGCAATATGAGTATCATGCGTTCTTTGTTCATCATAAGCTTCAATGAAGTATTGGGATTAGAAGGAATGCACTAAATAAGGACCGACTGCAGTGAAAAGGAATGCATACCTGTTATAAGAGTTCCACTGAAGATGTGGAACAACCTAGGGAATTGAGCAATTCTTTACGCTTTCACGTGGTCTAAGCCCTGGTCCCTTTTCCTTAAAAGGAATTTTTAAGTAAGATGGTAAGAGTAGGAAAAAAACAAACCAGTCATGTAGGAGCATGACTGGGCAGAGTCTATCAGCTGAAGCTTTTTTAACCATCTGGAAGCTGCCTACTAGGAATGGCTCTGACGCTCTCTGGCAAAGACCCATAGTTGCAGAGCTTTTTTGTATAATTGCAGAGAGCATGTTATAGGTTGCTTAGGTGAGATCTGGCTGTTTAATTGCCAGTGTGCAACCTAATCTATTCTGTTGGAGCCAAAAAGAATTGAAGATGGCTAAGAATAGTAGACAGGCCGGTTGCCTGCAATGATAAATTGTACAAGTGGGTTATGGAACCTCTCTTGGAGTTATCTATTATTAAGGCAGCAGAAAAAAAGTTAGGTCCTATAGATTGGAAAAGGACCAACAGACATAATTAGGAGTGGTAAAACTCAATTTCTGTCTGATAAGCTGTCTTAAAAGAAATATTTGAGAAGAAGATCGCAAAGGGGAAGAAAACTCTGTATGGAAACAACTTACTGGAGAAGGTATTGAAGAAAATCCTATGGGCTTAGAAAATAAGCCCTCCAGTTGAATAGTATTACTCTTAGAGACTGAATGTCTCGACTAAGAAGAATAGAAAGTAATACAGAGTTGAGAAGACTTACAATTTGGTAAGTCCCTGAAGAGATAGAGCCCCCTTGCAGTCAAAACTATGAGATATCCTCGTACAGGAAACTGTCAAGGTGAAGGGTATAGCTTACCTTGTTAGTTGTTACTCCTCTTTTTCCTTCAAAAGGGAGAGGAGAAACCTGTTACCTGTAGGGCATGATTGTCCTCAATAGCTCTTGGAGCTAAAAGAATGGATTTCTCTTGTGGCAAGAGATTCATGCCTAGAGTCGAGGATTGAGTCAGTGAATCACTGATATCTCAGCATGGATGAGATGAACTGTAGATGCTTCTGTTGATAAGAAGTAGGTTTACAGATTCTAAACCTCAAACAGGAAAAAAAGATTTAATGAATAAAATATCAGAAACTCTGTGACTGCTGGGTTTGCCGAGCCTGTTGAGGTTTGATTTTCTTAGTCTGGTTTGATGTTGCCCTTCTTTGGAAACATCTGCATTGTGGGTAGAAGATGGATACAACTTTTTCCCCTAGGGGGATAAAGTTTCTTAGGAGATTTTTTATTAGCTGGAATAGAGGAAAGTTTTGACAATCCTCTGAAAGTAATATTATCAGTGCTTAACTGATTAGCTTGCAATAAAGCATCCTTGTTAAAAAGATTCTCACAAGTATAAGGAGTATTTCCCAGCCTTTCTTGTACCCATTTGTCCAAGTCTGAAGCTTGGAGCCAGGCCATGCACCGTGCCCCTATGGCTATAGCAGACGTTCTGCTAATAGACTCAAAACAGTCCAGGGAAGCACGATTAAGAAACAGAGATTTTGAGCATGATTGACTAATAAGGAATAGTCTGCTCTTTTATGTTCTTGAAGGAAAGGGTTCAAAAGCTTTAAGTTCTTTGTGACCTCTTCAAGAGAGAATCCCATATAGAAAATATATGAGAAAATTCTTGCTGAAAGCATGGATGCCTGGAAGCATCGACGTCCAAAGGCATCTAAAGTCTTAGACTCACGACCTGGCGGATAAGAGGAGTGTTTCTTTGCACTCTTAATACGCCTCATTGCTGATCCTACAACAATAGAATGATGAGGAAGTTGAGTCTTTTGAAAACCTGGAGAAGGTGGCACCTTGTACATAGTGTCAAGTGTTTTAGAATGTGGGGATACCGTTAAGGGAGTTTCCCACATTCTTAATAGATCCTGTAAGATCTGATGCAAAGGAAGCATGATCACCTCCTTTGGAATCCAGGGGAATTGCAGAGTTTCTGAATCCCCTGGTATAGATTCTTTACCAGGTATAGAAATGGCAAGTAACTTTGCCATATCAAGCAGAAAAGCTTGAAAAGAAATCTCTCCTAAGGAGGACCCTCTGAAATGAGGGGTAAAGGCTAGAATTGTTGAAAATGCAGCCTTGGTACCGATGGATTCATCCCAGTCATCGGGATCGGAAGACTTGAAAGGATGAAGCATCGGATTTCCTTCAAGGAGATGTCTTAAAGATGTCGGTACCGAATCCTCCATGCTAGAGAGCGATTCCAGGCTCGGCATCGAAGGAAGCAAGTCTGTCGAAGAAAGCATCGACGATACCGATAGTCGGAGAACGGTCTGCAGCGACTCTAGCGGTACCGAAGTAGCTGAGAGATTCACTAGACTACGTTCATCGGTGAGGAATATTTCATCCATCACCATAGCCGATGCCGGGGTGTCGGTACCACCCATAGCAGCCACAACCACCGAGCATGGCCCAGGTATGTCCATGGAGGTAAGAACCTCGGGAACAACCTGAAGCCCCGTTAATGCTTTGGAGCCCGAAGACTCCCACCGGGGCTTTATTGCCAAAATGTCCTTGAGGGCAACGCCAGAGGCATCTCGATGCTTAGAAGGAGATCTACCACTCGAGGACTGGCTAGTCTTAACAGACTTTTGTTTGGTTACCTGATCCTGGGGGGAAGAAGATATTCTGGCTGGTGACATCGAGTCTGATGTGAACCGGGTATCGAGTTGTGCTCGATTCTGAAGACTTCTTCTATTTAAGCTGCTGCAGGAGACACTCTCCATTGGGCAATGGTCAGGACCTAAACATTTTAGACACCAAGTATGAGTGTCTAAAAATATATTTGTACCGCCACACTTTGAGCATTTCTTAAGGATAGTGGCTGGCTTTTCCATAATGGAAAGGATAGAGGCCTAGTGGCCAAAAAACCGTCAGGCACTAAACAGGAAAAGATTCCTTAGAAACAAGACGACATTTTTAGTAAAAAGAAAGAAAAGCACCGGCGGTACCGGTGGGCGTCGAAGGAAGGCAGGCGCGACCACAAAAAAGAAGAATAAAAAAGAAGAATTTTCTGCCGTGACAGGGATACGTCCTGTCGGCTCCGCGGAAAACGAAAAACTGATAAGAGGGAAGTGAATAGGCAGGAAGGCAGCACGCATGCGTGTGGGATGCTCCCAAAGGCTTTCTTTCTGGATGCTGGGGAGCGTTCCCGCGCAGGCTCCGTCGGTACCGATGTACCCATATGTGAAGACTCATTCCTGCTTGTTCCTGGAGATTGTAGTTTACACTTGCCAGTTAAGCATGCAAAGTATTAGTTGTCTAAAAAATATGCACACATGTAGGCCTCCTACAGGAGACTCATTAACAAATATCGAGCATATATGCCTCCACAAGGCATGGGTGAGTGAGGTGTATGCCTCTACCTATAACAGCAAACAAAGGAGAGTGGCAGTAGACCTGGCAAATTCACACAGAGGGGGCATAATTGGAAAGGGATACATTTTCTTATGAAAAATCTTGAATTTATTGATGCTTGGTGGGTGCTCCATCCAGACAAATCGGATTTCATGTATTACTCAGTGTCGCATGGCACACGAGATAGTCTCCGAAATGAGTATATAAAGAGTCCAATGTTTGCTAAGCTGTTACAGGTTGAAGTTAGAGAAATGGGCATTTCTGATCATGCCTGTGTGACAATGGGATTGCGTGCTCCCACAGTATTGTGGACAAAATATGGAACATAAGAACATAACGAACTACTGCAGCAGACAGTAGAGTTGTGGACCTGCCATAAGCAATATGCCATAGGTTCAACGATAGAAAATCACCAAGCTTGTCTTGACATAAAAAGAAAGGAAAATAATTTACTGCAGTAAGTTGTCACAGATCAAAATGGCATACTTCAGAAAGGAGCATGGGAGATAGCCAGAGAATTTGTGAAGCACTACAAAGCATGGTATACAGAGATCGAATAAAGCAAAGGGACTTTTTCAGGGATTTAGTCATCCTGAAATTGCAAGCTTAATAGGATTAACCAGCCTATTTCTAGTAACGAGGTGTGGAAAGCCATTAAAAAAGCCAAGTTGGCAAAGATCCCAGGGCCAGATGGACTGCCAGCAGAGTTTTATAAAATTTTAGAAGACCTTGTGGCTAATGGAATGGTTAGGGAAAGGGAGGGGGAAACCTTGCCAAATCTGGCAAATATTATTGCCTAAGCTAGGGCAGGATCCCACTAGTGTAGGATTCTATAGGCCAATCTGCCTACTAAACCAGGAAATTAAGCTTCTGACTGCAGTGTGGGCAGAAAGGTTAGGGGCAGTGCTCTCTTTCCTGGTACATACCGATCAGACGGGTTTCTTAAAAGGCAGATATGCCTCAAACAACAGAGTGTTGGCTGCCATATAGGGAGTAGGAAATCAGAGCGGGGCAGCCTTAGTAAGCCTTGATGCCGAAAAAGCATTTGACAGGGCATCCTGGAAGTACATGATATGGGTTTTAGAGGAATTTGGTATATAAGATGATATTTTAAGATGGATACAGTTTCTGTATGCATAGCCAAGCACCCAAATTATAAATGGAAGGAAAACTGAGCTCTTTTTCTTTGCTTGACCATTTTCCCCGATATTATTGATCATGACACTGGAACCTCTTGCAGTTAGGTTTTGAGCATTGTGGGACCTTGGTAGTCTCTCAATGAGAGCAGGGATATATCAGATAAATCAGATAAATCTTTTTGCTGATGTTTTGAGAAATGCTGACCGGAAGCTCCCAGAGGTTAGGAAATTAGTGGATTGTTTTTGGAACTTTTCCAGGGCTTAAAATAAACTACCTTAAATCAGAGGCTTTGGTGTTAGGGTAAGGCAGCAAAGATCGTAGACTACCAGAGCTTCACAAACTAGGTAAAGAATAGTTTAAAATGTTTGTGAATGCAGTTAAACACTAGTTGTAAAGTTATAGAAACATGATGGCAGAAAAAGACCACATGGCTTATCCAGTCTGCCCTTCCATATCAACTACTACAATAGTCCCCCTTGTTTCCTTTAGAGATCCTCTGTGTTTGTTCCATGCTTTTTTTTTTTAATTCAGATACTATCCTCATCTCTACCACCTCCATTGGGAGACTATTCCACATATCTACCACTCTTTCCGGAAAGAAATGTTTCCCCTTTCACCCTCATCCTATGTCCCCTTGTAACAGAGCTTGCTTTCAATCGAAAGAGGCTCTTCTCCTGTGCATTTATGCCACTGAGGTATTTAAAAATCTATCATATCGCTCCTATCCTTCCTTTTCTATAAAGTATACATATTAAGGTCTTTAAGTCTGTCCTCTTATACTTTATAATGAAGACAACTAATCATTTTAGTAGCCACCCCTCTGCACCTACTCCAACCTGTTTACATCCTTTTGAAGGTGCGGTTTCCAATACTCCAAACGAGGTCGCACCAAAGACTTATAGAGGCACTACCACAACTTTTTCTGCTGGCCATTCTCTCCCTATGCACCCAAGCATCCTTCTAGCTTTCGCTATTGCCTTTTCTATCTATTTAGCTACTTTAAGATCATCAGACACAATCACCCCCTACACTGTACTATTCCCTTGGATTTTTGCAGCCAAAATGCATGACACTGCATTTTTTAACATTAAACCTCAGCTGCCAAATTCTAGACCATTTTTCAAGCTTAACTAGATCCTTCCTTGTGTTAAATACTCTTTCCTGGGTGTCTACTGGAGATTTTGGTATCATCCGCAAAGAGGCAAACCTTACCCGACAGCCCTTTCGCAATATCACTAAAAAAAAGATATTTAAAAAAATCAAACCAAGGACAGATTCCTGCGACACACATCAGAACATAAGAACATAATAAATGCCATACTGGGTCAGACCAAGGTTCATCGAGCTCAGTATCCTGTTTCCAACAGTGGCCAATCCAGGTCACAAGTACCTGGCAGGTATCTAAAGTCCAGTTTCCACAATGCTCGTCCTGGGGTAAGCAGTGGATTTCCCAGGTCCTCTTTAATAATGGTTTATGGATCTTTCCTCCAGGAATTTCTACAAACCATTTCTAAACCCAGCTACACTAACAGCTTTTACTACATCCTCCGGTAAATTCCAGAGTTTGATTATGCACTGAGTGAAAAAACGTTCTCTTATTATTCTTAAATGGGTTACATTGTAGCTTCATTGCATTTCCTCTAGTCTTTCTACTTTTTGATGGCGTAAACCACCAGTCTACGTTAACACGTTCCACTCTATTCATTAATTCATTCATGAATACTGGTAACCTTCTCCTCAGAGTGAGCTCCACTTACCTGTACCCTTTGTCACCTCCCACTCAACCAATTTCTAACTCAGTCAGTAACTTTAGGGTCCATCCTTAAGGTGCTCAGTTTGTTTATAAGTTGCCTGTGCAGAACAGTGTGAAAGGCTTTACTGAAATCTAAGTACACCACATTTAGGGCTCTCCATCAGTCCAACTCCCTGGTCACCCAGTCAAAGAAATTAATCAGGTCTGACAAGTCCTGCCTCTGGTCAATCCATGCTGCCTCAGATCTCGTAAACCATTGGATTCCAGGAACCTCACTATTTTCTCTTCCAGCAGCATTTTCAATAGTTTATTCATCACAGAGGTTAAACTAACCAGTCTATAGTTTTCGACATCCTTACTTCCGCTTTTGTATAAAGGGACCACATTTGCCTCTCTCCAGTCTTCTGACACCACTCCTAACTCCAAAGAAGCATTGAAAAGGTCAGTTAGTGGAGTTGCTAGAACATCTCCCAGTTTCTTCAGTATTCTCAGATGTATCCCATCCGGTGGTCCCATCGCTTCGTCTACTTTTAGTATAGCTAATTCCTCATGAACACAGTCTTCTGAAAATCGTTCAAGAGTCCAGTTGCTTCTGTTCCTAATTCTGGGTGTTTTCTGAGGTCCTTCTCCTGGCCCTTCATCTGTGAACACAGAACCGAAATACTTGTTAAACAATTCCGTTTTATCCTCATCAGCTTCTACATATTCCTCCTCTTCACCCTTGAGTCTGACAAAAAGAATCATCAAAGACAAGCTAGAATGCATGCAACAGTTATGCAAAAGTTGGAGAGATCTTCCAGTCTCATTTCTAGAGAGATCTGCTTTAGCAAAGATGGTAATCTTTCCAGAAATTCTATATGTACTGCAGTCCTTACCCTTCTGGATAAAGCAAAGGGAGAAAACAGTCTACAAAGGTTTCATCAGACGCTTCCTTTGGAGGGTGAGGGGAGTGCGTATTGCATATCCCAAGCTTATTTTGATAGGCACCAGTGAGGGAATGTATATGACTCGAGCATGTATAGTGTGGTTGCCTTAACCCAGTGGATACATGAGGCATATACAGTACACTATTGGTACACTCTTGAAGGGTTGCTTGAAAGTCAATGGGCATCCTTCACTGTTCTAAATCTATTGCATGGTTCCCAGCAGCAACATAACCAGCTGTGTACGGGACAGTGGTTTCTGACCTCTTTAAGCGAGCCTGGTGGGTATATCGCCCTTTTTATAGATGATCTGGAACCCTGCCTTTGAGCACAATATAAGACAGATGCAGTTCCAAAATTTGAAATAAAAGGGAGTGTTGGGAGTTGGGCCAGTTGCTTCAGTTTCAAGGAGTGTTCCCCTCTTTCGATCAGGTCAAGCACAAGTGGGGAATACCCAATTCTCACTTTCTGCAGTCTTTACACATTAGGTATTATTATTGGGCATTGAAAGCAAAGAACCCAGGGGTGTCAGTATACTGAATTTAATAAGACCTTTAAGAAGGTGCCTCCCACATGAAAACCTTGGTGAACTGGTATCAGATTAGTTAGAGTATGCTGAGCACAGGGCACTGGGAGAACCTGCGAGGAATTTGGAAGAAGAATGGCATGGAAGCTCTTGAAGTGGAAGATCTCAACCTAATGTTTTGGGACCTCTGGAAACAAACATCTAGTACAAATTTACAAGAAATGCAGCTAAAGATCATGCTCACAGCATAAATTATGAGGAAGCATAGGAGAAGAATGGGTTTGTGGGGGAAAGCCACACGTACAATGTAAGTCTCAGGAGGGCACTTGGATACGCTCCTTTTTGGAGTACGTTAAGCTAAGAGGGCTATTGGAAGAGGCTTTGTAAACCATTGAGAAGGCCATAGGGATGAATGTGAAATGGACATATAGTTTACTAATGCTGGGGGGAAGACACACCTTTGAGGGACAATGGGGTTCCCAAGTTCTATTGAAGATTTGTCTACGTAGCTACCCTTGTCAAAAACATTATTTTGTAAAATTGGGTGTCTGAACTGGAGCCCACTGCCCAGCAGGGGCATTCTCTTGTGGCAGAGATAGCCACATGGAAACTTTGGAAATAAACTGAAATTGACCCCAAGATGGATGAGAAACAATTGTGGCACAACTTGAGGAATGTAAAGGGAGAGGGGGGAAGGCTAAAAGATGATGCATGGAAGGTGAACGAAGGGGAAATGTTGAATTAGAATGTGAATGTAATGAGTGACTGATTGGTGGTTCTTTGGAGGGAGATTTCTGAGGTTGCATGCTGCTGCTGGATCAGTCAGGATTGACTAATTAACCTGGCTCCATGTGAACAAATGACATGCAGACATGCACACTAGCATATGTTCTGGAGCAATATTATCGTTGTGTTCTCGTTTTCAATTCCTTTGTAACTGCAGACTTCTTAATACTGTACAAAAATCATGCCTGCCTGTTTGGGTATCCTGTGATCAACCTCAGTGATTGCCAATAAAAAATAGTTTAAATGATTTTTTTGTCTACTTGGATAGGGAAATAACATGTATATTTGAATTTGTAATTCACCTTCAACTCAGATTTGGAAAGGCCAGTAATAAAATAAAAAATCCAAATTCAATTCCTGTAAATAAGATTCAGATCAGTTTTAGAGCTGTCTGCCATTATACCAGGTCGCTAAAGTGAAGTATGTTGCTACAAAGGAGTGACCACAAGCTAAAAGAATCCCAAGACCTTCCCCCTGATAAAGCTATATGACAAAAAAATGTAAATACATATTCCATGTTACCCCAAACCATACATTTTATTAGCTACTGAAGTCCAATCATTCATGGTCTGTCCTAAATGCCAACAGAATGTATACTGAATTGCACCGGTCTTATGTGGTGGATACATATGAGGTGTAATCTGCATATATGCACAGGAAAGTGAGGTATTTACTTGTAGTTTGTGATTACTTTCTCAAATTTATCTAGGACAACATCCAATTCTGTTAGATCTTTGGGAGATCTCTGTATACCTTCTGGACACAAAATCGCTGTATGAGATGGGCCAGCACCATCTAAAATAAGAACAATGACAAAGTATTTAGTCAGGATAACTATGCTTCAATCTGTATATTTAATGCATCATTTGTTATATATTACTACAGCATCTAAAAACATAATATAAGCATTGCCATACTGGATCAGACTGAAGGTCCATCAAGCTCAGTATCCCGTGACGAAAATTATAAGTACCTGGTAAGATCCCAAAAACAAGATAGACTCCATGCAATTTAACCCCAGGGATAAGCAGTGGATTTTCCCAAATCCACCATAATAATGGTTTATGGACTTTTCTCCAAAAGATAGTGCCTTTGTGTAAGTCTTTGGTAAGGCCTCATTTGGAATACTGTGTGCAATTCTAGAGACCACATCTACAAAAGGATATAAACAAGATGGCATCAGTGCAGAGGGTAGCTACCAAAATGGTCACTGGTCTTTGTCATAAGGCATATGGGGACAAAGGTCTTCTTTGGAAGAAAGGTGGGAGAGGGGAGATATGATTGGCAGTTTAAATATCTCCTTGGCATAAATGCACAGGAGAGCCACTTTCAATTGAAAGACAAAACTCTGCAACAAGAGGACATAAGATGAAGGTGAAAAGTGGAAGTAATTTGAGGAAATATTTCCTTACGGAAAGAGAGCATTAGATGTATGGAGATGGAGACTAGGCCTGTATCTGAATTCAAGAAAGCATGGGACAAACACAAATGATCTCTAAGAAAAAAAAAAGAGGGGGACTGTAGAGCTTAGTAGTTGGCATGAAAGGGTAGACTGGATAGGTTGTACAGTCTGTATCTGCCATAATTTTTCTCTGTTTACATTATAGCTTTTGCCACATCCTCCAGCAAATTCCAGAACTCAATTATGCAGAGTGAAAAAAAATATTCCAATTTCTCCAAATTTGTTTTGAACATGCTATTTAATAACTTTGTTGCATGCCCCCATGTTTTTGTGCTTTCTGAAAGAGTAAACAGATTTGCATTTACCCATTCCCCTCCATTCATTATTTTATAGACCTCTATCATATCTCCCAGACGTCTTCTCCAGCTGAACTGTAGCAGCGAAGTGCATGCAATAAATAATACCAGGAGTCAGTTGTGGGTCCAAGCCAATTTATTGTGCACAGGCTCAGACAGGAGCATGTCCAAAAGAGACTGAGCAATGGAGTACAGGAGCAGATTCCTTATATACAATTTTTACAGTTTGTTAGAGGCAACCTTTCTATTGATCCCAACGCCCCTCGTACCTATCCAATCGGTGACCCTCTCTGGGCCCCCCTTCCTTGTTCCCTCTTCTCAAACTGTCCTAACAATGGCATAGTCTCTAATATGGTTACATTTCTACTTCAAGGCCATTTCTAGCTCAGAGATTGCAAGAACATTTCTATCATCAGCATAAAGAAATTATACAAACTTTTCAAAAGCAGTTTAAAACAGTTTAAGGCAGATTCTCAACCTCTGGTTCCTCTCAACACTAACCCCAGGTGGGGGGTGGGATCTAGGCCTAGTTTACAGGCCATAGCCTACCACATTCCCCCCTTTTGATTATTCTCACCCCACCTAAAAAGGGGGTGAGGATAGAATCATATATCATATTCTCCTCAAACTGTTGCTTCCTCCTGAGGCAAGGCCTGATACTGCCACATAGCTAGTACTCTGGCCGCTGTCTTACGGTCAACTGTACTGTCAATAATTGAGGTAAACATACGCAGGCATAAGGGCAGGAAGCATGGAAGGAGCAGACACATAGCCATCATTACTAAAACTGCAATCACAATAGTCTTTAAACCTCCTAGCCCTGAGAATAGAGAACCGAACCATCCATTGAGTTCCAGTTCATGCCATGTCTGAACTGGTACATGTGTTAGCCTTCGCATATGGTCGGCTATTTCCTCAATAACTTGACCCTGGTCATCAATTTGCAGACAGCAGTTCGTCAAATTGAACATTCCACATACTCCTCCTTCCGATGCTAATAAGTAATCAAGCCGAGTCATTCTAAGGGGCCCCAGGGTTACCGCAAGTACTGCTGCAGCAAAGTGCAATCAATGAATAAATCCAGGAGTCAATTGACAGGGTCCAAGCCAGTTTATTGTGCACAGGCCCAGTCAGTCAAAGCTTCAAAAGGAACTGAGCAAAGTTTTTACAGACACATAACCATTTATACCTCTTTTTCAGTTTGATACATGAGAACTTTCTATTGGTTCTAGCTCGATACATGCAAACTTCTCATTGGTTCCAACGCTCCCTGCACCTGTCCAATCAGAAATCCCTTCGGGGCCTAGCAACCAGCCCCCTCCCTTAGGATTGTTCTAACAATGGTGCAGTTCTTGATTTTGATACTTCTCTACTGCAAGGTTATCCCTAGCTTCAGGAATTCATGTATTGAAACATTTCTTTCTTTTGCACACAAGAGAATAATGAAAGACTTATGAATGTAGCAGCAAAGCGCAGACAAACCAATGATACCAGGAGTCTGTTCAGAAGGTCCAAATCATTTATTTGTGCACAAGTCTCAAGCAAGACAATTTCAAAATGGCTGAGCAAAGTTTTCAAGCATTACAACAACTTTTATAGACTTCTGTTCCATTCTAGGTATAGAAAAACATTTCATTGGTCCCGGTACGCTCCCGTACCTCCCGTAGCCCTTCTATTGGTCCCGGTACTGATAAGTTTCTCCAATTATGTTCCTTCTGTGGGCTTCTGTGAGCATGACACCTGCCTGCCCCCCTTCTAGTCCCAATTACAATGGTCAGTTCATCAACTTGTTACTTTCACACTTTCAAGGCTATGGGACCATTTGTGCGTGCAGAAGAGCAAGGTTCTGTAACTCATCTGTCAGCACTCCTCAATATTTCTCTGCAAATGTACTCTTTCTTATCAGTAACTTTAAAACACATCTTTTCTGTATTTTTCCATTTCTTAATTCTGCAATTCTGCTTATCTAAGCTAATTCAATATTTCTACTGAGTTCTTTCTTACAATAGCAGCATATTGGGGGATGTGCAATCCTATATGCCTCTCCACAGGCCTCATTTACAGGTCAAGCTAGCCATGCTGGCCTGCCTATGTCAGACACCGTGGGTCACAGGCCTGCACCTGCCACATTCCCCCCTTTGATTAATCTCACCCTATTACTTAATAAGGTGTGAGAATTAAATCACTTTCTGAAGAATCACATCATGATTGAAGGATTTCTACTAGGACTAGCTTTGTATAAAGCCATTATTTTAGTTGCGGTCTTCCGCTCTACTGTACTATCAATAGCACTATGAAGGGAACGCATACAACATGGGATTAAACATGGTAAGCAGAGGACAACAGCAACAAGGATTAGTACTAAGATAACGAAAGTCTTAAATCCTCCCAGCCAAGAGAAAAGGTTAGCAAACCAATTAGGAAATTTCAAGGCGTGCCAAGTCTGTACTGGCACATAAGCATGTCTTTGCATATCTTTAGCAATTTCTTCAACTACTTGACCTTTATCATCTATTTTCAAACAGCAATTAGTTAAATTCAGTTTACCACATACTCCTCCTTCAGCTGCTAGCAAATAATCAAGGGCTAAGCGATTCTGGTATATGGCAGTGCGCATCTGAGTACTTTGTCTAGCTAAGAGCGTGAGAGCATGACTAGTTTCATTGGTTATTATTTCAACTACTGCTTGTAAGCGAATAATACGATTGATCATATAAATTGGGGTACGATAACCATACATACCATCATCATTCCAAGTGGCAGGTCCATAATACTCAATAATTCTTTCTGGTGGCCAATCATCACCTTGCCACTTCTCCCACTTGCCTATCTGTAAGGCCTCTCTTTTCTGTCTCGATGCTCCTTTGTGTTTGTGGGTTGTGTATACAGGGTATCCTAATTGTTCTCCATGTTCAGTGTTTAACAGGAAGAAAGAAGGTCTGATGGTTCCTAAGACACATGCTCCTCCCCATTGTGGTGGGAGTTGCGCATATGCTCGGTTTCCACAGATCCAATATAGGCCAGGTGGGGCTTGCCAGGCTTGGACTTTGGCAAGGTTAGTCCATAGACCTGCAAGTTCAGGAAATCTGGCTAATGGGTTAGGAGGTTCAGGATGTCTGATTCCTGACCACCATGCTGTCTTTTTAGTCGTGGCATTATAGTACTTCTGGCTAAGACAGACCAGCTGTCCTACTTTTTGGGTGAACTGGGGTCCAGTTCTGGCAAAGCAAAGACGTCCAACGATTGAGTGCGCTAACACCCATTCACTGGTTGTCTTGTGTAATTCAGTCTGATTGTAAATCATGGAATAATTCAATTCTTGGGCTTCCCAGGGCCATTGGTCTCCCATTTGGGTTCCGCCACAGAAATAACAATCTGTGATCTTAAGACTAGATACTACTGCTCCGGCTAATTCTAGAAATAAATTCTGTGAAGGGTGAGGGATCTCAAACTTATTTACATGCATAGCTTCATAAAAGGTATTATGAATATGATATTTAGATGACTTGTGGGCTTGGGTATTCAATCTAATATACACAATGGTCCCTGGATCTGTTCCTCCTCCAGCAATACGTAAACCAAACTTATATCCTTGTTTCCATGCATGGGGATTATGTACACGCAAATGTAAGGGGTTACAAGCATCTTTCTGACATTTATCATTTGTGGTTGGCTTGGTTAGAGTAGCCATCCGTTTATCTATTTTCTCATCAGTTATACCAGTGTTCCAGGTAGCATAAAAAACACATTCCCAATACGGGCAATAGTAATCCGCCGCTGTAGCAGTACTATACCCTGGTTCCTTTTTACCTGTACACTTCCTCCATCCTGTGGCTCCTTCTGGACACATATACTTATGGTCATTCCGATACGCTTTCTCCCATGTACCACAGGTGGACTGACTATCTCTATTAATAGCATTACATGCATCAAAATTCAAAACAGCAGGTTTAGTAATGTCCTTAAGTGGTGGTGTAGCAGCTAATATAGGTCCATCTGCATCCTTCCATCTTATTTCCAACGTGTAATAGGATGGATTCTGATGCGGATTATAGCATGCTTTAATTTTGCCATGAGTGCAAACATTTAGTTCAGTGGTGTTATAAATACACCGAGTTATTGTTCCCTTGCAGGTATAGTAAGAATGGTAAAGCAAAGTCTGAGTTACTTTCAGTCCAGTTCTAGTAGAGGTAATACAAGCTGTGCATGGAGGTAGAGCATAAGTCTGTTCAAAACCTCCGAAGAAGGCAACCAAGGCAAAGCAGAAGCAAAGATACATGTTGATGTTGATTGGAGTTCTTCTGAATCCTCAGCTTGCTGATCTTGATCACGACGGTCTATTATTCTTCGTCCCATTTGCTAATGAAGCAATTTAACGGGTGCTGAGTGTTGATTGAGGATCCTCAAGATGTCCAGCACACATTAACCAACTTAGCAATTCAGTTGGCTTGTGAAGTCTAGCTTAGTCAATGTAGTCTCAAAGTAGTGTGTCAAATCACACATGCAAATTGGGTTCGTTGAAACAAAACTGTTGCTGCATGGAAAACAGCAATCCTCTTCGAAAGACTTGGCTACTGCAAAGCACTTGTGATGAAGTGTCTATGCTACTGGTTGCCGTCTCAGAGTAACTCGCAAGGGTACATCAGGGTGCTGCTCGGCTGTCCACCGCTCTGGTTCAGGATCGGCGGCGGGCTTGACTCGGCTGTGGTGGATCCAGGCGTCGATCTCGGCTACCTTTACTGCAGTTGGGGTAGACAGGATGACGGTGTACGGTCCCTTCCAATGGGGTTCCAACGGTATCTTCTTCCAATCTTTGATCCACACCGAAGTTCCAGGCTGGTAGGGATGCAAGGGTTCCGTCAAGTTGATAGGCAACTGGTCTTGGATCCACGTATGGAGAGTCTGCAGAACAAAACTAAGAGCTAGGAGTTCTTGTCTGGTTACTTCTGAACCAATCTGGGCTAAACTTCCTTTGACTCCCTGCACTATTGGTGGGGGTTTACCATACAGAACTTCAAAAGGGGAAAATCCTGTTGACTTTACAGGGGCTGAGCGTATTCTGAGTAAAGCTATGGGGAGCACTTGGGGCCATTTCAAGTGTGTCTCCTGACAAAGCTTAGACATTTGGGCTTTCAATGTACGATTCATTCGCTCAACTTTCCCTGAACTCTGGGGTCTGTATGCAGTGTGGAGCTTCCACTGTATTTGCAAAGCTTTTGCTAACTGCTGAGTAACTTGAGAGACAAATGAGGGTCCATTGTCTGACCCTATTACTGCTGGGATTCCAAATCTGGGGACAATCTCTCTCATTAAGGCTTTGGTAACTTCTCGGGCTTTCTCAGTTCTGGTTGGGAATGCTTCTACCCACCCAGAGAAAGTACAAACTAATACTAGTAGGTAATGGTATCCATTGGCTTTTGGCATTTCGGTGAAATCAACTTGGAGGTTGTGCATGGGGGTCACACCTCTTGACTGAACTCGGGGTGCTGTAATAAGGCCTTGCTTGGCATTATTCTTGGCACAGATTTGACATTGTCGGGCTACTGAGGCTGATATGGTTGTCATTAGAGGGATGTAGAAATGTGGTCTGAGTGCTTTCTCCATAGCACTCTTTCCATAGTGGGTTGCTTCGTGGAAAGCTTTGACAAAGGATGGTCCTAACAGTTCTGGAATTACTATTCTTCCCGGAGGTTGACTGCCTTCTTCTGGTGGCAGCTCAATCCATCCGTCTTTCAATACTCCATTTTCTTTGTCACAATAGTAATCCAATTCTTTGGTGGTATATCGTGGGGTCCATAGATTCAAAGGTACTGGAAACAATGCTGCTTGCATTGGCATAGCTTGTGGGGCAATCTGTCCTGTCATAGCTGCTTGTCGTGCTGAGGCATCTGCAAATCTATTTCCTCGAGCAACTTCTCCTTTCCCTGCTTGATGTCCTCGACAATGCATGACAGCTACACATGTTGGGGCCCAGACTGCATCAAGTAACATCAATATCTCGGGACCATATTTGACTGATTTTCCTCCGGATGTGATGAGTCCTCTTTCTTTGTAGAGAGCTCCATGGGCATGCAAGGTAGTGAAAGCATATTTGGAATCTGTATATACATTCAGCACAAGTTTTTCTCCTAACAACAATGCTCTGGTGAGTGCTATCAATTCGGCTTTCTGGGCTGATGTGCCTGAGGCTAGAGCTGATGATTCAACTACTTCGTGTTGAGTGACGACTGCATATCCGGCACAGCGTCGTCCGTCAAGGATGAGACTGCTCCCATCAACATAATAGATCTGGTCAGGATTGTCTATGGGCACATCTGTTAAGTCAGGTCGACTAGAGAACACAGTTTCCATGACTTCGATGCAGTCATGTTCTGGGAGTTCTTCACTGATGGGTATCAAGGTAGCTGGATTCAAGGCATGGCTCACTTCGAGTTGTATCTGTGGGTTTTCACATAACATGCTCTGGTACTTCAACATTCGGGAATTGGTGAGCCAATAATTTGCTTTCTGTTCCATAAGGGCAAGGACTGCATGTGGCACAGTGACTCGTATGTTCTGTCCTAATGTGAGTTTGTCTGCTTCACTCACTAATAGTGCTGTAGCTGCAACTGCTCTCAAGCAGGGTGGCCATCCTTTGGCCACAGGGTCCAATTGTTTCGATAGGTAGGCTACAGGTCGTTCCCAATTTCCTAATTTCTGAGTCAACATGCCTAAGGCATTCCCCTGTGCTTCATGTACAAACAAGTGGAAAGGTTTGTGGACATCTGGTAGTCCAAGTGCTGGTGATGACATCAGTTCTTCTTTTAACTTCTGGAAGGCTGTATCCTGCTCAAGTCCCCACTCCAGTGGTGACTTCTCTTCTCCTTTTGTGGCTTCATACAATGGTTTGGCAATTTGGGCAAAGTTGGGTATCCAGATTCGGCAATATCCTGCCGCTCCCAGAAAGGCTCTGACTTGCTTTCTGGTTGTTGGAGTTGGAATTCTACATACTGCTTCTTTTCTTTCTCTGCCTAATCTTCTGCTTCCTTGGGTAATACGAAAACCCAAGTATTTCACTTCTGTTTGGCATAGTTGTGCTTTGGCTCTGGAAACTTTATATCCAGCTTCATTTAGTAACTGCAAGAGATCTTTGGTGGCTAATATACATTCTCTTTCTGATACGGCAGCTATCAACAGATCATCCACGTACTGGAGAAGTACTCTCTTCCCCGGGGCTACTGGATAGCTTGAAAGGTCTTGATTTAGTGCAGCACTAAAGATGGTAGGTGAATTCTTGAATCCTTGGGGTAATCTTGTCCAGGTGAGTTGGCCCCCTCTTCCAGAGATGGGGTCCTGCCATTCGAATGCAAACAATATTTGGCTTACAGGGGCTAATCTTATGCAAAAGAATGCATCTTTCAAATCCAGTACAGTGAAATGGGTAGCTTCAGCGGGTATCAATCCTAGTAGAGTGTAAGGATTGGGTACAACTGGGTGTATAGTTTCAACTGCATCATTTACTCTTCTCAAATCTTGCACTGGGCGATAATCATCTGTCTCAGGTTTCTTCACTGGCAAAAGTGGGGTGTTCCATGGGGATTGACATACTTTTAGTAGGCCATACTCAAGCAATCTCTGTAGGTGGCGATGAATGCCTTCAATTGCGGCTCTTGGGAGAGGGTACTGTTTGACGTGCACTGGTGTAGCGCTAGGCTTGAGGGTTACAATCACTGGTGCTATATGCTTGGCTAGGCCTGGGGGACTGCCTTCTGCCCACACTTCAAGTGGTGCATGAATGTTCTTTAAAGTTTGTTCAAAATAGGTATCTTGAATCGAATCATCAATGTAGTATCTCCACTCTTCTTCTCGGGGTACTGTCAGCAGCATTACTCCTGCTGGTTTGGCTTGGGAATTCACTGTCATTTGCATTTCTCCTTGCTCAGAGAAAGATATTTGGGCTTGAAGCTTGGCTAGCATATCTCGTCCCAGTAGGGGTACTGGACATTCGGGCATGTAAAGGAATTGATGCGTTACTTGCTGTCCTCCTAGACTGCATATTCGGTTTTGTAGAAAAGACTTTGTGGCTTTGGCACCAGTTGCTCCTATAATGGTGACTGCTTTCTTGGTGAATGGGGCTATCTTTTTGTCTATTACTGAATGTTCTGCTCCAGTATCAACCATAAAGTTCATAAATTGGTCTCCTATTTGTATTTCGACCATAGGCTCCTGGAGACCTAAAGCAAACTTGGAGCCCGGTCTGTCCTAATCCACGTCATCCTCATCATGGGCCTGTGTGGCCAATGCTTGGATGGCTCCTCCTCCCCTCTCTCTCTGGAATTGTTCTCGATTGGCTCCTCCTCGGCCTCGGGGACGGCCTCGTCTTTCTTCTCGCCACTGATGATCGTATTCGTCATCTTGCTGGGCGTCTTCGAGTTGCGGGCACGTATCTCTCCAATGTCCTTCCTCTTTGCAATAGGCGCATTGGTTCACGCCTAGTCTCTGGGTCCGGCCTCCGCCTTGACCCCGCCCTCTTCCTCTGCTCCTTCGATTAGGGACACCTCCCCTTTTCTTTTCAACTATGGCCGCAGCCAAAAAATCAGCTTTCTTCTTCATCTTTCTATCACATTCTCTCTGTCTTTCAGTATCACGATTCACATACACTTTATGAGCGACTTCCAATAACTGTGTTGCATTCATGCCCGCAAACCCTTCTAATTTCTGTAATTTACGTCTAATGTCTGGTTGAGACTGGTTTACAAAAGCAGAATTCACCATGCATAAACTTCCTGGTGCCTCGGGATCATAGGGAGTATACATTCTATAAGCTTCAGTTAATCTTTCATAATAATCTGCTGGGCTCTCATCTATTCCTTGGATAATTCCTGCTACTTTGGAAAGGTTCATAGCTTTTTGGCCTCCTCTTCGCAGGCCTTGTAAAAAGCCTTGGCGAAAACGGGCTAGGGCGGTGGATCCTTCATCTGTATTTGGATCCCATTGGGGGTCTTCATTTGGGAATTCTCTCTGAGCTGCTTCTCTACGATCTATTATATTCTGCCCCTGCGCCGGAGCTGCAGGGTTTTCTGCCATCCATTCAATAGCTGCTTTTCTAATTCTCGCTCGTTCTTCTGTGGTAAATAGGGTGGTCAGGAGCTGACGGCAATCTGGCCAAGTGGGTTGGTGAGTTTCCATAATACTAGTTACTAATTCTGTCAGCTCCTGGGGCTTGCTAGTATAGGAGGCATAGTGCGACCTCCAATTTAATAAATCAGTTGTAGAGAAGGGAATATACACATAAGTTAGGGGTCCCGCTACCACTTCATCATTATCATTCTTTACGGGCACCCCCGGGACCTGCCTTAAGGGAAACAGTTTGGCTGTCGTCCCAGGCGTCATTTGGGTCTGGGATCTAAGGGCTATTGTCGTTGTCTTTGCAGGAGTTGCTTTCTTTTTCTCAACTGGTTTTGCTTTGGGTTTTTCTTTCACTGGCTTGCTAGTGCTAGCGCTAGCTTTCTCAATTATTTGTACACTGTCCTCTTCTTCTTCTGGGGGATTCCCTCCTTCTTCTTCTAGCTCCGCTTCTGGCTCACTTTTTACATCCTCCTCTTCTCTTCCCGCTAATTCTGTCTCTTCCTCTCCTCCAGGAGGAGGGGGGTCAGGGGTTGGGTCTCGCCTCGGCTCCGGCGGTCTCTGGGGATCTGGGGCAGGACGCCGCCGGGCTATTCTTACTGGACCTGGGGTTCGGGGCTGCCTGAGGACTACTTCTGGGGAATCGGGATCTGCCAAGATGGGTTTCTTCTTGGCTTTCTTATCCTGTTCGTTCATTCTAGGCTGTTCCTTTTTCTGTCTAGAATCTGTTCTAGCTAACATTATTCTGCACTGTTCCTCATAACAGCGCTGCGCCCAGGAGGGCGGATCTTCACAAATACTTAACCAGGAATCTATATAGGGGTACTGATCTGGGTGCGCTACCCGCACTCTACGATGTATTGACTGGATAATCTCTACGGTGAACGTTCCCTCTCGGGGCCAGATGGGGTCTAGATCGGGCCACTCCCTAGTACACAAAATCTGCAAACGGGCTGCTGTCATTTTAATACCATAATCTCCTGAATATCCCTCTTTAAAATGTGCGATCATACATTCTAATGGAGTGTTCCTAGTAGACTCCGCCCCTCCCATTTCGATGTGTGCGCGCAACAACAGACAGAAGGGAAAAGGAGTGCGGACCGTGGGTAAGGGGTCCTCACGGCCCTGGAAACGTACAGGGAATACAAATAACAAGACAAGACGACAATCGCTTCCCCCTTTTCGCGACCTGAGCGCGGTCGCCCGGTCAGGAAATGCGCTAATCAGGGGTCCGCTTTCACTTGGTCCGTGCTGCCAGACCTCTCAATCACACTTCGTTCACACAATCATGCTAGCAACGTATTCCCAGAATGCATTCGTTTCTATCTGTTCTGACTAGTCTTTTTCCCAAATTACAAAAAGGATGAGGGTTTCACCTAGCGAATTCCCATGCCAGGCTACTCGGCTCTTCCTTGAGAGTTGATCAGGCTCTCTTACCAATTCCCAATATCTCGAGATTACAAATTCCAAATTTCAAGTTCCAATGGCAGTACTGCTCTTTCTATTTCTGTCTAGACCCAAAATCAAAACTATACTCACCGGATCCGGTCCTCAAAACTTCCCAAGCAGGCGCATGAGTTGGACCTCGGACTCCCCTCACTCGGGTTCGAGGCGTTGACTCCAGCCGGGCTCGTCACCCGCCGAGGTCCGACCAGCTCCCTCCGATACAAGGGACCGGTGGCGCCAGGGAGCGGCCCTCGTCGGAAGGGCGCGATCCCGGCAGGACCAAGCCTATAGAGGCGGAAAGTCGTGGTATATTGCCCTATATACACTTTGATTCCACAACTTCCCGGCCAACGCACCAAGGAATATGTAGCAGCAAAGCGCAGACAAACCAATGATACCAGGAGTCTGTTCAGAAGGTCCAAATCATTTATTTGTGCACAAGTCTCAAGCAAGACAATTTCAAAATGGCTGAGCAAAGTTTTCAAGCATTACAACAACTTTTATAGACTTCTGTTCCATTCTAGGTATAGAAAAACATTTCATTGGTCCCGGTACGCTCCCGTACCTCCCGTAGCCCTTCTATTGGTCCCGGTACTGATAAGTTTCTCCAATTATGTTCCTTCTGTGGGCTTCTGTGAGCATGACACCTGCCTGCCCCCCTTCTAGTCCCAATTACAATGGTCAGTTCATCAACTTGTTACTTTCACACTTTCAAGGCTATGGGACCATTTGTGCGTGCAGAAGAGCAAGGTTCTGTAACTCATCTGTCAGCACTCCTCAATATTTCTCTGCAAATGTACTCTTTCTTATCAGTAACTTTAAAACACATCTTTTCTGTATTTTTCCATTTCTTAATTCTGCAATTCTGCTTATCTAAGCTAATTCAATATTTCTACTGAGTTCTTTCTTACAATAGCAGCATATTGGGGGATGTGCAATCCTATATGCCTCTCCACAGGCCTCATTTACAGGTCAAGCTAGCCATGCTGGCCTGCCTATGTCAGACACCGTGGGTCACAGGCCTGCACCTGCCACATGAATTCATGTAAAACTTCTTATTAAGCAGTTTAAAACAGTTTTCTCATTTCTCACAGATTTTTGGTTCTTTTCTAGCTATAATGGGAGTTAGGATCCAGGCCTAACTTACAGGCCTTTCATATTTGCAGACTACTCTAGGCCATAGCCTGCCACATTTCCCCCCTTTGATTATTCTCACCTGCAACTGAGAAAGGGTGAGAATTAAATCACTCATTAGTCATTTAACACATTATACTGGTGTAATAGCATCATTGTGGGGTATAGGGTAATATTGCCACATAGCTAATACCTTCGCAGCTGCCTTCCGCTCTATAGTGTTATCAATTACTGAAGTTACCATGCGTAAGCAAAGGGGTAGGAGACAAGGGAGCAATAAGCACATAGCTAATATGAATAATACAATAAACACAAGGGCTTTGAGACCACCAAACCATGAAAATAGTGAACCAAACCACCCATCCAGCTTCAAACTGTGCCAGGTCTGGACAGGCACAAATGTCTGCTCTCTCATCTGGGTGGCTAGATCTTCAACTACATGCCCATTATTATTAATCTGTAAACAACAATTACTTAAATTCAACTTTCCACATACCCCACCTTCAGCTGCTAACAAATAATCTAAAGCTAAACGATTTTGATAAATGGCTGTGCGCATTTGCATACTTTGCTTGGCCAAAAGAGTTAGTGCTTTACTAGTTTCATTAGTTATTTCAACAGCTTGCAAACGTATTATTCGATTAATCATATAAACAGGGGTACGATATCCCCATGTCCCATCCTGCTCCCAAGTAGCAGGTCCATAGTATGAGATAATTCTCTCAGGTGGCCATTCTTCAGATGTCGCATCCCATTTGTCCCATTGGCCTATTTTCAAGGCCTCCTTTAGCTGTCGACTTCTGTACACAGGATATCCCAGTTCTCCCTGGGATGTAGGCAAAAGGAAAAAGGAAGGTCGTATGGTTCCCAATACACATGCGCCTCCCCAATGGTGAGGGAGCCTAGCATATGCTCGGGTTCCGCAAATCCAGTACAGTCCAGGTGGTGCTTGCCAGGAATTATATGCTGCTAAGTTAGTCCAGATACTGGCAAGTTTGGGGAAACGGACTAGAGGATTGGAAGGTTCAGTAGCGTTGACTCCTGACCACCAAGACGTCTTCTTAGTGGTACTGTTGTAGAACTTTTGATTGAGACAGACCAGCTGCCCCACTTCCATATTAAACAGTGGTCCATAGCAAGCAAAGCATAAGTTACCCACAATGGAGTGGACCAATACCCATTCACTCGTCGTATTATGTATATCAGTCTGATTATATGGAACAGAATAGTTCAGTTCTTGTGCCTCCCAAGGCCATTGGTCTCCCATCTTAGTTCCTCCACAAAATAAACAGTCTGAAATGTGGAGACTAGATGCTACTGCTCCCGCTAACTCAAGGAACAAGTTCTGGGAGGTAGGAGGAATTTCAAACTCGGCTTTCATGGCCTCGTAGAAGGAGTGATATATACGATAGGGTGAGGATACATGAGCCTTGGTGTTTAATTGTAGATACAGGATAGTCCCAGGATCTATACCTTCTCTTGCTATACGCAATCCAAATTTGTATCCTTGCTTCCATTGGCTAGGGTTAATTATGAGAAGTTGCAGAGGATTGCAAGCACCTTTCTGACATTTCTTGGGCTCAGGTAAGCTGATCTTCGTCAGACTGCCTTTGTGATTATCACCATCTCGTCCCACAGGTGCATTCTTCCATGTAGCAAAATATACGCAGTCCCATTTTGGGCAGAAGTAATCATGTTTAGATGCAGTGGTGTAAGTGGTGGTTGGAGAGTTCTTTCCTGTACACCGTCCCCATCAGTAGGCTCCTTCTGGACACATATATTTATCATCATGGTAGTATGCTCGCTCCCATGACCCACATCTGTGGTAAACATTTCTGTTGATTGCATCACAGGCATCAAAGTTCAGGATAATGGATTTTGTTGGGTCTGCAAGAGGTTTGTCGCATTTATGATGGCTCCATCTTCATCATTCCAACGGATTTCAAATGTATAATATGAAGGGTTTTGTCGGCGGTTATAACAAGTCTTACTTTTCCCCTTTGTACAAATATTCAGTTTGGTGCCATTATAAATACACCGGCTGACTGTACCAGTGCAAGTATAGTAGGAATGGTAGAGCAAAGTCTGAGTAATCTTTTGTCCCGTTCGGGTGGTGGTTATGCAGGCTGCACAAGGGGGTAAGGCAAAGGTCTTTTCCAGGGATCCCAGGATCACCACTCCCACAAAGCAATAGTGGAAGTACATCGTGATTACAGTCTTTGGGGATCAACTAGGAAGTTAGGTATGATGAACTTGTTGAGTCTTCTTCTGTTTCTGCTATGACGGTCACCCTCGCGTGACGAAGAAAGATTCTGAAGATTCTCTATAGTGCCAGCTGTCTCCGCAATGTGAGTCGCAATGGAGTCTCGGGATAAGAACATAACATAAGAACATAAGATATACCATACTGAGTCAGACCAAGGTCCATCAAGCCCAGTATTCTGTTTCCAACAGTGGCCAATCTAGGTCATATGTACCTAGCAGTTTCCCCAAGAGACACAAGTTCCACAATGCTTGTACTGGGTCAAGCATTGATATCTTCGGTCACTTCTTAATAATGGTTTATGGACCTTTCCTCCAGGAACTTGTCCAAACCTTTTTTAAACCCAGCTACACTAACAGCCTTTACTACATCCTCCTGTAACAAATTCCAGAGTTTGATTACACGTTGAGTGAAAAAATATTTTCTTTTATTAGTCTTAGTTTACCCTGTAGCTTCATTGCATGTCCCCTAGTCTTTCTATATTCTGATAACGTAAACAATCGATCTACGTTTACCCGTTCCACTCCGTTCATTAATTTATAGACTTCTATCATATCTCCCCTCAGCCGTCTCTTTTCCAGGTTAAAGAGCCCTAACCTTTTTAGCCTTTCTTCATAGGAGTATCCTTCCATCCCCTTTACCATTTTGGTGGCTCTTCTCTGAACCTTTTCTAAAATCGCTCTTTTTAAGATACGGCGACCAGAATTGCACACAATATTCAAGGTGCGGTCTCACCATGGAACGATATAGAGGCATTATAATATCTTTTGTTTTATTTTCCATTCCTTTCCTTATCATACCTAGCATTCTATTTGCTCTCTTGGCCGCCGCTGCACACTGGGCCGAGGGTTTTAACATGGTATCCACAATGACGCCTAAATCTTTTTCCTGGGTGGTGGTTCCTAATGTGGAACCTTGCATCGTGTAACCATAGTTTGGGTTGTTCTTCGCTAGGTGCATAACCTTGCACTTGTCCACATTAAATTTCATCTGCCATTTTGATGCCCAGTCTTCCAATTTATCAAGATCCTCTTGCAATTTTTCACAATCCTCTTGGGTTTTAACAACTTTAAATAGTTTTGTGTCATCTGCAAATTTGATAACCTCACTCGTTATTCCACTTTCCAGGTCATTTATGAATATGTCAAAAAGCAGCGGACCCAGCACAGATCCCTGGGGTACACCACTATTCACCTTTCTCCATTGGGAAAATTGGCCATTTAGCCCTACCCTCTGCTTTCTATCTTTTAACCAGGGATCATTCACTGATGTCCATTGGTCAGGATCAGGAACAGCTGCCGGCTTTACTCGACTGTGGTGGATCCAGGGTTCAAATTCGGCAACTTTCACTGCAGTGGGGGTTGACAGAATGACGACGTATGGTCCCTTCCAATGCGGCGCGCCAGTGGGGTCTTTCTCCACTCTTTCACCCACACGGATGTTCCTGGCTTGAAGGGATGCAGAGGCTCGGTCAGGTTGATGGGTAGTCGTTCTTGCACCCACATCTGGAGATTCTGCAAAACAGAACCTAAAGTCAATGGTTCTTGTCTAGTTATTTCAGATCCTATTTGTCTCATGTCTCCCTTTATTCCCTGCACAAGGGGTGGAGGTCGCCCATATAAAATCTCAAAAGGGGAGACTCCTAGGAACTTGGTGGGAGCTGAACATATCCTAAGAAGAGCTATAGGGAGAACCTGAAGCCATTTTAGGTGTGTTTCTTGACAAAGCTTGGACAACTGAGTTTTCAAGGTTCTATTCATACGTTCCGCTTTTCCTGAACTCTGGGGTCTGTAAGCAGTGTGTAACTTCCATTGTATTTGCAAAGCTCGAGCTAACTGTTGGGTCACTTGGGATACAAACGATGGGCCATTATCTGAACCTATAGTCAATGGTATTCCGAATCGAGGAATGATCTCATGAAGCAATACCCTAGTGACTTCTCAGGCTCTCTCAGTTCGGGTGGGATAGGCTTCTACCCCATCCCGAAAATGTGCAGACTAACACTAACATATAGTGATATCCATTTGTACGGGGCATTTCAGCAAAGTCTACCTGTATATCACTCATCGGGGTCACCCCTACTGACTGAACTCTTGGGAGTGGAATGGGACCTTGCTTAGCATATCAGACATTGCTGGGCCACCGAGGCAGTCAGGGATCCTAGTAGTGAAATGCAGAAATGGGGTCTTAGAGTTTTTTCCATGGCTGTTTTCCCATAATGTGTGGCTTGGTGAAAAGCTTGAACAAAGGCTGGCCCTAATGCTTCAGGGATGACTGTAGGACCTGGAGGTGGACTACCTTCTGGGGGTGGCAACACTATCCAACCTTGTTCTGTCAAGACTCCTCCCTCCTTTTCACAAAAATAGTCTAACTCTCTTGCAGTGTATCTGGGTGCCCAGGAACTAAGGGGCACAGGGAATAGGGCTGCTTGCATTACAGTATCTTGGATCCTAACTTGTCCTGTGGTGGCTGCCTTCCAGGCTGTGGCATCTGCAAATCTGTTTCCTCGGGTGACTTCTCCTGTTCCTGCCTGATGACATCGGCAGTGCATGACTGCCACTTGTTTGGGGGCCCACACAGCATCTAATAACATCAATATCTCGGGCCCATACCTAATGGCCTTACCCCCTGAGGTGATCAACCCTCGTTCTTTATACAAGGCTCCATGTGCGTGTAAAGTGGTAAAAGCATATTTGGAATCTGTGTACACATTTAAGCGGAGTCCTTCTCCTAATGTCAAGGCTCTGGTGAGGGCTATCAATTCAGCTTTTTGTGCAGATGTTCCTGGGGTCAGGGCTGAGGACTCAACTACCAGATCAAGGGTCACCACTGCATATCCAGCACAACGATGTCCATTGATGACCAAACTGCTTCCATCCACAAAGAAAGTCCGTTCAGAGTCCTCTAGAGGGACATCGGTTAAATCATGGCGACTTGAAAATACAGTGTCCATGGTTTCTAAACAGTTATGATCAGGGGGCCCAGGACCAATTGGGAACAACGTAGCAGGGTTCAGAGCTTGGCTGACTTAACTGTATCTGAGGGTTTTCGCACAGCATGCTCTGATATTTCAACATTCGTGCATTGGTTAACCAGAAGTTTCCTTTGT
Organism: Ichthyophis bannanicus; assembly: GCA_033557465.1. NCBI lineage: Eukaryota > Metazoa > Chordata > Amphibia > Gymnophiona > Ichthyophiidae > Ichthyophis > Ichthyophis bannanicus. The sequence goes on along the minus strand of CM066032.1, from coordinate 1,611,937,769 downwards.
GTTCCATGAGAGTCAGAACAGAGTGTGGTACGGTGACTTGAAGAGTTTGCCCCAGTGTGAGCTTATCTGCTTCGCCCACTAGGAGGGCTGTCACTGCAACAGCTCTCAAACAAGGGGACCATCCTTTTGCAACTACATCCAATTGTTTTGACAGATAGGCTACTGGTCGTTGCCAAGATCCAAGAGATTGAGTCAGTACTCCCAACGCATTTCCTTGTGACTCATGGACAAAAAGATGGAATGGCTTCTGAACATCTGGGAGACCTAAAGCTGGAGATGACATCAGAGCACTTTTCAGAGACTGGAATGCTGCATCTTGTTCAGGTCCCCACTCTAGTGGAGACTTTTCCATTCCCTTGGTGACTTGGTACAATGGTTTTGCTATCAGCGCAAAATTGGGGATCCATATGCGACAGTACCCCGCAGCCCCTAGGAAGGCTCTTACTTGCCTCCTAGTGGTTGGAGTAGGGATACTACATACAGCTTCTTTGCGTTCTGGTCCCAGACGTCGGATCCCACTGGACAAATGGAACCCTAGATACTTGACTTCAGTTTGGCATAGTTGTGCTTTGGCCTTTGAGACCTTGTATCCAGCCTCTTTGAGAAGTTACAAGAGTTCACTAGTAGCTTGTAGACATTCACTTTCTGAGTTGGTGGCTATGAGCAGGTCATCTATATACTGAAGAAGAACCCTCTTTCCTGGGTCCACTGGGTAACTTGAGAGATCTTGATTCAGGGCAGCACTGAAAAGAATAGGTGAATTCTTGAATCCTTGGGGTAATCTAGTCCAAGTGAGCTGGCCCCGCCTTCCTGTTGTGGGGTCTTGCCATTCAAAAGCGAATAAAAGTTGACTAGTGGGGGCTAGGCGTACACAGAAAACGGCATCTTTCAGGTCCAGGACGGTAAAGTGAGTAGCCTCAGCGGGGATCAGTCCCAAGAGAGTATAAGGGTTTGGTACTACGGGTTGTATAGTTTCAACTGCATCATTCACTCGCCTTAGGTCTTGTACTGGGCGGTAGTCCCCTGTCCCAGGTTTCTTAACTGGAGAAGGGGAGTGTTCCAAGGTGACTGACATTCCTTGAGAAGTCCATACTTCAGCAGTTTCATCAAATGGCTGTGGATTCCTTCGATGGCTGGTCGAGGGAGAGGATACTGCTTCACATGCACTGGCTCCACTCCTGGCTTGCGGGTGACAATGACAGGGGCTATTTTCTTCGCTAGGCCAGGTGGATTATCTTCTGCCCACACTTCAGGTGGGGCTATGAAGTTGGTAGGTATACAGGGACTAGTTGACTATTGGAGGTGCATTATAGAACCGCCACTCTTCTTCTCGGGGAACAGTGAGCACCATCAATCCAGCAGGCTTTGGGTTCACAGTCATTTTCATTTCTCCCCCTTCATCAAAAGATATCTGTACCTGGAGTTTAGCAAGCATGTCTCGGCCCAGTAGTGGAATAGGGCACTTAGGCATATACAAGAACTGGTGCGTTATTTTCTGTCCCCCTAATTCACACAGGCGGTTCTGTAAGAATGACTGTGGCTTTATTTCCAGTGGCTCCAACAATGGTAACAGATCAAGAGGAAAGAGGAGCTACTGGCTTGGCTACTACTGAATGTTCTGCTCCTGTATCTACCATAAACTCCATGTATTGGTCCCCTATCTTTAAACTGACCATAGGCTCCTGGGGACCCAGGGTGAACTTGGAGCCCGGTCTGGCCTAGTCTTCATCCACGTCATCCAGGTCATAGTGGTAGCTACAAATATTCTACAGCATTCCTCATAGCAGCGCTTCATCCATGAGGGCTGCTGTTCACAAGCGCTTAACCAGGAATCTATATAGGGGAACTGGTCAGGGTATACTTTTTGTACAAGCTGATGAACTCGAAAAACTGTTTCTAAATCAAAGGTGCCCCCACGGGGCCATGAAGCAGCTAACGCAGGCAACTCCCTTTCACATAACATTCTTAATCTAGACGGAGTCATTTTCATACCATAATCACCCGAAAATCCTTTACGGAAATTCTTGATCATGCATTCCAACGGAGTTTGCGTGGACTCCGCCCCTCCCATAATCTAAACATAACTACTTACACGTAATGACGTACAAGACAACGAACAATAAGGATAGGTAGTATGGCTTAGGTAAGGGGTCCGTACAGCCCACAGAACACTGGGGGGGACGACAAACACTACTCGCTTCCTCCTTTTCGCAACCTGGGCGCAGTCGCCCGGCCAGGAACTGCGCTACTCAGGAGTCCGCTCTCACTCGGTCTGTATTTCAAGACCTCTCAATCACACCAGCAATCATATTTCAACAAGAAATCATTTTTCAAGTGCCCAGGTTTTCTGACTAACTGACTATTTCAAACAAGAAGGGTCGATGGCTTCGGCTTCCGCTTTCTCTTACGCGGAGCTTACTAGGACCGCCCTTATGGGAGGTGATCAGGCTTCCTTGTCTCGCACACACTCAAGCGAGATTTTCCCAACTAGTCTATACCAAATATACCAAAGCAGTCCTGCGCATGCAAGACGTCCCAGGCTGTACTCTCTATCGAATCACAGAAATGTCTACTCACCGGATCCGGTTCCCGATACCACACCAGCTCCTGGGTTGGATCCTGGACTCCCCCCGGGTCGGAGGTGTTGGCCAGCTGGACCCGATGGCCCGCCGAAGCAGGCGGAACCTTCTCCGGCACAAAGGGGCCGGCGGCGCCTGAGGTCTCCCCCGCGGTCGGACAGACACGGTTCCAACCGGGCCAAACCTCGAGGCGAATTTCGTAGATTATTCACTTGAATACCATTTACTACTCGCACTTCCCGGCCAACGCACCAAGAATATGCTGCAGCAAAGTGCAATCAATGAATAAATCCAGGAGTCAATTGACAGGGTCCAAGCCAGTTTATTGTGCACAGGCCCAGTCAGTCAAAGCTTCAAAAGGAACTGAGCAAAGTTTTTACAGACATAACCATTTATACCTCTTTTTCAGTTTGATACATGAGAACTTTCTATTGGTTCTAGCTCGATACATGCAAACTTCTCATTGGTTCCAACGCTCCCTGCACCTGTCCAATCAGAAATCCCTCCGGGGCCTAGCAACCAGCCCCTTCCCTTAGGATTGTTCTAACAATAGTGCAGTTCTTGATTTTGATACTTCTCTACTGCAAGGTTATCCCTAGCTTCAGGAATGCATGTATTGAAACATTTCTTTCTTTTGCACACAAGAGAATAATGAAAGACTTATGAATTCATGTAAAACTTCTTATTAAGCAGTTTAAAACAGTTTTCTCATTTCTCACAGATTTTTGGTTCTTTTCTAGCTATAATGGGAGTTAGGATCCAGGCCTAACTTACAGGCCTTTCATATTTGCAGACTACTCTAGGCCATAGCCTGCCACAGTACAACATTAATGCATAGATATATCATGATTACAAGATCTTAGTAAATTTCTCTTAAAAATTGCAAATCTTTTACTTGAGTTGTCTTCCTTTACAGCTTCCACCGTACGTTGACCTGTTAGCTTCTGGTAGGTGACAGGAGTAGGGTTGTAGATTTCTCAAGCTTCTGCCATACATGGACCTGCCAACTTCCAGTAGGTGGCAGTGTGGTAGGCTATGGCCTATAAACTAGGCCTAGATCCTAACCCCCACCTGGGAGTAGTGCTGAGAAGAACCAGAGTCTAAGAAACTGCCTTAAACTGCTTTAGACTGCTTTTGAAAAGTTTGTATAATTCCTTTATGCTGATGCTAGAACTAGTCTTGCATTCTCTGAGCTAGAAACGTCCTTGAAGTAGAAATGTATCAATATCTAAGACTATGCCTGTGTTAGAGTAGCCTGAGAAGGGGGAACAGGGAGCTTGGCCCAGAGAGGGTCCCCGATTGGACAGGTGCAAGGGGCGTTGGGACCAATAGAAAGCTTGCTTGGATCAAACTGTAAAGATTGTATATAAGGAATTTGCTCCTGTACTCCATTGCTCAGTCCTTTTTGGATACTCTCCTGTCTGAGCCTGTGCACAATAAATTGGCTTGGACCCTGCACTGACTCCTGGTTTTATTCATGGCATGCACTTCGCTGCTACATTTCCTGGTGCGTTGGCCGGGAAGTGCGAGTAGTGGATGGTATTCAAGTGAGTATACCACGTATTACCGCCTCAAGGTTTGGCCCGGTTGGAACCGTGTCCATCCGACTACAGGGGAAACCTCAGGCGCCACCGGTCCTCTTGTATCTGAGAGGGTTCCGCCTTGCCTCGGCGGGCTACTGGGTCCGGCCGGCCAACACCTCCTAACCCGAGGGGAGTCCAGGATTCAACCCAAGAACTGGTTCTGTAGTGGGTACTGGATCCGGTGAGTAGAAATTTCTTTGCTCCTCAGTCAGCTAGCTTTGGGTACGTCTTGCATGAGTATATGCGAGACTAAGAGCCTGATCACCTCTCAGGGAGAGTCCGAGTACGCCTTGCATGAGTATGCGCGAGGCCGAAACTACTGCCCTTGGTTAATCAGCAGTCCGAGTATGTCTTGCATGAGAATGCGCGAGACTGGCTGCTGTCGGTTAGTAAGGTAGGCCTGGGAATTTGGGAAATGTTGCTAGCATGTTTGGTTGTGTGTATGAATGAGGTGTCTTGAAACACAGACCAAGTGAGAGCGGACTCCTGAGTAGCACAGTTACTGGCCGGGCAACCGCACCCAGGTCATGAAAAGGAGGAAGCGTTCAGTGTTTGTCTACCTATTTGTTTCTAGGGCTGTACGGACCCCTTACCTACAGCCCGACCACCCGCCCTAATGTTCGTTGTTGTGTATGTCATTATGGGAGGGTCGGAGTCCACGCAAACTCCGCTGAAATGTATGATCAAGAATTTCAAGAAGGGATTTGACGGAGACTATGGAGTAAAAATGTCTCCATCCCGATTAGGAATACTCTGTGACAGGGAGTGGCCAGTTCTGGTCACCGCGTGGCCCCCTGGTGGTACTTTTGATGTTAGAATTGTATCCCTAGTTCATTTATTTATTTATTTAGACAGTTTTGTATACCGCCTTATCCTTCAATCAAAGCGGTCACAACACAATTGGGGGATACATTTAACACGCGGGGATATGAGACACATACACTAATACTTACAGGGAACATGGGCAATGGAGGGTTAAGTGGCTTGCCCAAGACCACAAGGAGCATCTGTGGGACTAGAAACCCCAGTCCTTCCGGCCCAAGGTTGCTGTCCTCTAGTGTCCTCTAGTTCATCAGATTGTGCGTAAGAAACACCCTGACCAGTTCCCCTATATAGATTCCTGGTTAAGTATTTGCAAAAAGGAGCCCACCTGGATAAAGCGCTGCCATGAGGAACAGTGTAGGATATTGGTAGCGAACACAAGGGGGGCCCCAGAGGTCTAGAGAAGAGAAGCTGCCTGTTTATTCTGCCCCGGAATCACCAGATATTCTGACCCATCTGCCGCAGTTCCTCTATAGGCCAGTCCCCTCAGCTCCGCCACGACCCCAGGCCGAGCCCGGCACAGGGGAACCCCCTCCTGCTGATTTACCCCTAGCCCACCAGCCACCTCCGCAGCAGGAGGTGGCACAACCCCTCCCGAGTGGAAGCCCCAGCTCCATCCAGAGTACCTCGGGAGGGCCACAGTCCACAGATGACACTGCAAGCAGGGATTCATTTACCAGTTCGGGGTCACCTACTGCCAAAGATCAAAGCAGGGGGGCTGAATTCCAGCAGGCCAGACTGCATTATGCCCTCAGAAGTACGACAGCAAGCCAGAGGGATGGTCACGTGATGCCATTGCACCAGGTCCCAGGACTACCTATCCTTAATGAACAGGACCAGGTTGTGGTGGGGCCAGCTAGTCTCGTTTATGTGCCCTTCGCCATCACAGATTTATTGAACTGGAAAACGCATTATGCATCCTATACTGGAAAGCCCCAAGAATTAGCTAAATTAATGTAAAGTATTATGCAGACCCATCAGCCTACCTGGTCTGATTGCTGCCAGCTCCTGTCTACCCTCTTCACTATTGAAGAACGAGCACCCTGTCATGCAGCATTCAAACAGCAGCTAAAAACCCACCTTTTTTCCCTGGCCTTTAACCTCCTTACCTCCTCTCCCCCCTCATAACTCTATTCCGCCTCCCCTACTGCTTCTTACCCCACTTTGCTTTTAAATTGTAAATTTCTTTTCCTTTCCGGCTTCGTGCCTTTTATTGGTTTTTATTTATTGTACACCGCTTTGATTTTACTGAAGGGCGGTCAATCAAGTTTTAATAAACATAAAACATAAACATAAACGGCTTGTGCAAGCGTCCACCCGATGGTTAGAAGAAAACCCTGTAGGAGAAAGAGATCTAGATCCCCGGCAAGCAGCCGCCGCAGATTTTCCAAATGACGATTCTAAATGGGATCCGAACAGTGTGAGTGGGGCGGCGGCCCTTACTCGGTTCCGTCAGGCCCTACTGCAAGGCCTGAAGAAAGGAAGCCAGAAAGCCATGAATATCGGAAAGGTTTCAGAAGTCCTTCAGCGCCCGGACGAGAGCCCAGCGGCATTTTAAGAACGCTTATCTGAAGCTTACATACTTTATACCCCATATGATCCAGCGGCCCAGGAAAATTTGCACATGGTAAATGCAGCCTTTGTGAGTCAGTCCCAGGGAGATATAAAACGGAAACTGCAGAAGTTAGAAGGGTTTGCGGGCATGAATGCGGCCCAGTTAATGGATTTTGCTCCGAAAGTGTTTGTGAATCGTGATCAAGAACGTCAGAAGGAAAGTGAACATTTATTTATTTATTTATTTAAAGTCTCTTCTATACCGCGCTATTCAGCATCAGTGCGGTTTACAATAAACAACGAACATACACATTTCCAATAGTACTTTGTGTTTACATATGAACAGGAGAATCAACTTGGCTAACAGGGTAACTATATACAATAATATATACAATTTACAGGCTGGTCATGTGTTCGTATGGTTTCAGACAGAGGAGCTTTGTGAGGTTTCGGTAATTGGTGCTGAGCTTTCATTGGTTTCCGGGTAATGTAGGAGGAAGAGGTAGTGTTTCACAGCCTTCCTGAATTGGAATATGTCTGGGATTGTTCGGATGTTGAGAGGGAGGCTGTTCCAGATCATTGGTGCATAAAGTTTGAATGCCCTGCTGGATGTTGACTTGGTGCATTGAGTCATTGATCTTGGGACTATCAAGGTGTTTTGTGCTACTGACCTTCTGTCCCTATTGTGGGGTGTCCTCTGGACTATCTCTGTTAGTGATGTTGACGAGAGACCATTGGTGGCTTTGAAGGTGAGTAGCAAGGTCTTGAATGTAATCCTACCTTGAATCGGGAGCCAGTGGAGTTGTTTCATAATGGGTGTGTGACATGGTCTTTCCTGGATGCTCCATGTAGTACTCTTGCTGCGGTGTTCATTGCCATTTGCAGTGGGTTCAGAGTGGTTTGGGGGAGTCCTTGTAGTATTGCATTCGCATAATCGAAATGCGGAATTATTAGTGCTTGAAAGATGGTCCTGAAATCATCAGGCTGCAGCAGAGATCGTAGGTATCTAAGGGATCTGATTTTATGGTATACTGCCCTTACAGTGTTACTTATATGCGCCTGCATATTTAGGTTCTGGTCTAGTGTGACGCCAAGGTATCTGATCGCGGATTTGATCTGGAGGTCAGCTTCCTTCACCTTTAGTACTGTAGGCGCAGTGAAGTTACGATTTCTTGTAATGAACATGACCTCCGTCTTCTTGTGTTGAATCCGGAGGTTTTGGGATTGTAGCCAGTTGGATATTTCATTTATGCAGCATGTTATTGGTGAGAGGTCTGGGTTTTCTGTTGCAAAAGGCATGTATAATAGCACGTCATCTGCGTATATCATGCAGTTCACGTTGAAGGACCGGATCAGGTTGCAGAGAGGTTGCATGTATATATTGAACAGCAAGGCAGAGAGGGAGGATCCTTGTGGGACACCTTGGCTTTGGTGGAATGGTTCTGATGATGTGTCTTTGGATCGAACCTGCTGCCATCTGTCAGAGAGGTAGGACCTGCACCACTCGAGCGCTTTACCGGAGATTCCTTTTTCTTTGAGGCGTTCTAGGAGGCGTTCATGGTTCACGGAATCAAACGCCGCCGCGATGTCAAGGAAGACAAGGACAAAGCCTTGGCGGATATTGTCGATGCCTGATATTATGCTGCTGAAGAGTGTGGTAAGAAGGGTCTCAACCCCGTGTGCTTCTCTGAATCCGTGTTGGCATGGATCCAGTGCTGCATTGGAGTCAATGTGGTCTTGTATTTGTCTCTGAACTTCCTTTTCCATTATTTTTGCTAGCATCGGTATGCTTGCTATAGGTCTGTAGGATTCCGGTTTCTGTTGGTCGAGTTTGTTGTTTTTTAGTAGAGGTCTTATTGATGTGTGTTTGAGGGTGCGTGGGAAATCACCTGTTGTGAACGATTGTTGCATGAGTCTGGATATGATGGGACTGAGGTCAGTTCGTAGTTCTTTGATCCAGAATGCTGGGCATGGATCAGATTGTGCTGTAGTCGTGTTGATAGCTGCTATGGTGTTTTCGATGCATTGTTTGGATGGGGTCATGAAGGTAGTGAGTGATGTTTGGTTGTAAGGCTGAAGGATAGTATTGGATGCAGAGTTGTTGTTTATCTGACATAGTTTGGTTTGTAGATAATCTGCATATATTTGAGGATGGATTCCATTTGCTTGTTCTGATGCAGGTTCTGTTGTAAGTCGCTTAACAAGGGCAAACAGGTCACGAGGTTTGTTGAGGGATCTCTTTAAGGTGTCAGCGTGGTAACGTTTCATGGTTTCAGTTACTGCGGTACGGTGCGCTGTGAGCTGTAGGTTGTATGCACTTTGGTCTACTTCTGCGCGTGAGCGGCACCATCGTCTCTCAAGTTTTCTTAGTGTCGCGAGTGAGGCTTTCAACTCAGTAGAGTACCATGTTGCTGTGTGTCGTTTCCCTTGAGGTCTGTTTATTGCTGGGCGAACAGCTATTGAGCTGAGTATCTCATTCCAGTTGGAGACTAGTTCGTCTGGGTTGTGTGCTGTTGAGGTTATTAGTGGGATTGTTGATTCCAGGATTAGTTCTTTGTTGAATGGTTGGAATCTTCTTGGCGGATTGTTGGACTGACCAATTGTTGAGTTATCTTCCTTTTGGCCTTGGCTTGGTTGAGGAATTTGGAATAGGATTAATGAGTGATCAGACCATGGGACAGCGGTGATAGATAGTTCAGGGATGGTTGTTCCTCTGCTGGTTGGGTCTGTGGTGAATATTAGATCGAGCATGCCTCCTTTTGTGTGGGTAGGTTCCTTGATTAATTGGCTATATCCTAGATCCTTCAGGGCTTCGAGAAACGCCTTTGAGTGAGTGTCTTGCAGGGAGGGGAGGTTGAAATCTCCTAGTACCCAGCTTGTTGCATGCGGGCTCTGGGAGTTTGCGGCCGTGTCGATTATCGTTGTTAGTGCATCTGGATCGGATGATGGAGCTCTGTAAAGTAGATTGATGGAGGAACACTTATTCGCTATCGAGATTGAGTCTAGGAGCGGCGAGCTGGTTGCATCTTTTATGTTGAAATGAAGGTCAGATCTGGTGATGGCGAGGACGCCGCCACCCCTTTTGCCTGATCTGTGACATGTATGGACAGAGAAGTTAGCGGGCAGGAGCTGGTTGAGTATCACGTTGTCATCACAGGAAAGCCATGTCTCGGTGATCAGTAGCAGGTCAAGGTTGTGTAGTGTTATCGTATCTGAGATGATTGGCCATTTTTTACGTACAGATCGGGCATTTACAAGGGCACATTTCAAGAGACGAGGGAGTCCCTGTTTTTTCTTTTTACTATGCTGTATTGATATATGCAGGAGGTGGTGGTGGTGTGTTTGAGTGGTTTCTAGTGATTCATAGAATGGGGCATCTGGCCACCTCTTTCTATAACTGTGGATAGTTGGTATGTGATTGTTGTTAGTATATAGGCCAGTGACATTGCCTAATCCTGTAGCAAGGAGGTAGAGGGCAATTGAGATGGTGCAGGATAGGGCCATTTTGTGATCTATGTTGAGGTGTGGATTTGGGCTGGGATGTTGGTTGGCGGTGGTGGGTCAGCTAAGCTGCCTGGTTGTGATAGTTTTGCTTCAGCTGCAGATTACACGGGTAGTAGAGAACTGCAGACTAACAGATAACTGTTAATATCGGCTAACTGCAGATTACACAGGTATATTGAGTCAAAGCTAACTGGGACTGGCTGGTTCATAGATTATACAACATATCTCAGAGGTAATTGTAAATAGATGGTTAAGCTGATAACATCTGATCATACAACAGTAACACTAGTAGCAGGTTACGCAATTATCACTTATTTGAGCAAGCTAGATCTAGTAGGTTAGACAATTATGCTACATACATCATAGAACAAGTGTAGATAATACGTTAATCTGGTATTATCAGGATATATGTATGAGCAATATTTCTTAGAGTATATAGTAAAGTTCGCATATGAACTACTTTGCTTGGGTTATCATGTATATCTGATTCTATGATGGCTACCGTGTAGGGTAGGTGCTATGCTGAGAGTAGAGAGATGTTACTTGCGTTTTCGCGGTTTAATGTTCTGGACTTTTCTCTGCTGTTTGGATGTTGGTCTGGCAGTTGGATGTTGGGTCAGTCTGAGTCCCAGGTTATCTGTTTAGTACTTTTCCTGACGAGGGAGACTTTTCTTCGGGTGAGGGTTCCGATTTCGCTGGTGTAGTTACTGAAGTGGCACTGCCGGTTAGATTTTCAGCATTGATTGGAGTTGGTTGATGTGGTCCAAGGCACAGCCCTATGGCCTTGTTCCTTCGGTCCACGCCTAAGGGCCACGCCAAAGGGCCCTCAGGCGCGGGCCCGCCAGGCGCGGGCACGCCTGCCGGCGCTTCCTTAAACGTTGGCTGCTCTGCCCAGATTGGGTAGAGCAGCAGGCTGGAGGAGCCGCGTTGCTCCGGCGTGCTCCTCCCCGATCGGGAGAGCAGTGGCTGGGCCGGAGGGGTGCAGGCGGTGGAGAGGCCTGTGCGCCTGCCGGCGCTTCCTTAAACGTTGGCTGCTCTGCCCCGATTGGGTAGAGCAGCAGGCTGGAGGAGCCGCGTTAAACATAAAGCGTAGTTACTCACCTGTAACAGGTGTTCTCCAGGAGCAGCAGGAATCAGTCCTCACATATGGGTGACGTCGGCGCCGACGGAGCCCTCGCGGAGCAATTTTCCCCAGCTTTCACAGAAAGCCTTTGGGAATTGCAGCGCGCATGCGCGGTCGCCTTCCCGCCCAAGGGTGCCATCTTAGCCAGTCTGATGACATAGCTAAAAGACAGCATAAAATTTGCAAAAAAACTTAAGCAGATGATTGCAACTCCACGGGGAGGAGGGAGGGTTGTGAGGACTGATTCCTGCTGCTCCTGGAAAACACCTGTTACAGGTGAGTAACTACGCTTTCTCCAGGACCAAGCAGGAAGTCAGTCCTCACATATGGGACTCCCAAGCTTAAGGCTACCGGAGACCCTAAGCACAAAAATGAGCTCCCTCGAGCTCGGCAGTACAGAAGGATGGAATCTTCGCTGACTTATTATCCACCGGTAGCCCCCATCCGGGATGGAGGGTAGGAGTTGCTCAAACCTCGAAGAGATTGCGGAGGACTGCCTGTCCGAAAGCACTGTCCCTGCGGGACTCCCTCTCGAGACAGTAATGGACCGCAAAAGTCTGGCTCGAAGACCAAGTAGCGGCCCGGCAGATTTCTGCTAGCGGAACAGAGCGGAGGTAAGCCACTGACGTAGCCTTCGCCCGAACACAATGAGCCGTGACTCGACTTTCTAAGGAGAGTCCGGCTGCCCCATAAGCCCAAGCGATACAGTCAGCAACCCAGATGGACAGAGTACGCTTGGAGACAGGGAGCCCCAATTTATTGGGGTCATAAGACACAAAAAGCTGAGCAGCTTTACGGTGCTCCCGCGTACGGTCAAGGTAGAAGTTCAATGCCCTTCTACAGTCCAGGGTATGCAGGACTCGTTCAGCTCGGCTGGAGTGAGGCCTGGGAAAGAAGGTTGGAAGTACCACCTCCTGATTGATGTGAAAAGGGGAGACAACTTTTGGAAGAAATTTTGGGTGAGTCCGTAGGACTACCCTATTTTTGTAGAACCGAGTGAAGGGAGGATCAGACACGAGGGCCTGCAACTCACTGACGCGTCTAGCGGAAGTGAGGGCTATCAGGAATAAGGTTTTCCACGAAAGAAAACGCAGAGAACAGGTAGCCATCGGTTCAAAAGGCGGACAGGTGATCCGCTGTAAAACCACATTCAGATCCCAGTCAGGTGCTGGCGGGCGTAGAGGTGGTTTTAGTAGAAGGAGACCTCGGAGAAACCGTGCTACAAGAGGGTCGCTGGAAAGAGGTCTGCCGTCCACCGGCACATGGTGTGCTGACAGAGCACTGAGGTGGACCTTGACTGAGTTGGACTTAAGTCCCAGATTAGAGAGGTAGAGCAGGTACTGCAAGATCACCGATACCGAGCAGGAGAAGGGATCCTGAGACTGCTGCTGTACACACCAAACGGAAAAACGACGCCATTTAAGGGCGTAGCATTTGCGGGTAGAAGGTCGCCGAGAAGCTAGGACGACCTCTTCCACCTCTGCCGGCAGGAGAAGGGGAGCAAGGACTACCCTTTCAGCCACCAGGCCATTAGATTGAGAGATCTGAGGTTGGGGTGTAGCAGAGACCCCTGATCCTGTGTTAGGAGATCCGGATGAGACCCCAGAGGGAACGGATCCTCTACCGCTAATTGCAACAGGAGTGGAAACCACGGCTGTCTGGGCCAGCGAGGAGCCACCAGGATCATGGACGCTTTGTCCTGGAGAACCTTGAACAGAGTTCGGGAGACCAGCGGGATGGGAGGAAAAGCATAGAGAAGGTTTTCCGACCATGAGAGCAGAAATGCATCTGCCGCTACCCGAAGGGGATGTGGCTGACGCGAGCAGAAGTGAGGAAGTTGCCGGTTGAGAGGACTGGCAAAGAGATCCATCGTGGGGAGGCCCCACTTCAGAAAGAGTTTCTGGACTACCAAGGGATCCAGACGCCACTCGTGCGGCTGGAGTATCCTGCTGAGTTTGTCCGCCAGGCAATTCTCCTGGCCTGGGAGATAAACTGCTTTGAGAAGAATGCCGTGACTGACGGCCCAAGAGCAGAGCTTTTGAGCTTCTCGGCAGAGAAGGAAGGAGCCCGTGCCACCCTGTTTGTTCACGTAGAACATGGCAACTTGATTGTCCGTCTGGACAAGGACGGACTGGTGAGAAGTCAGGTGGGAGAAAGCCTTGAGCGCCAGACGAATAGCTCTGAGCTCCAGGAAGTTGATCTGTTGAGCAGATTCTCACGCGGTCCAGAGACCTTGAGTACATGCCCCCTGGCAATGAGCTCCCCAGCCCAGGAGGGAAGCATCGGTCGTCAGCACTTGAGTCGGCTGAGGCGACTGAAAAGGCATTCCGAGCACTAGGTTCGGCCGATGAAGCCACCACTGTAGGGAAGAGGTCAGCGGACTGGAGAGGCGCACTAAGTCGGCTAGGCCGCCGGTGGCTTGTTGCCACTGTTTGCGAAGGCACCATTGAGCCGGCCGCATATTCAGGCGAGCATTGGGGGTCACGTGGACGGTGGAAGCCATGTGGCCGAGCAATCTCAGGAAGCGCCTGGCGGAGACCAGGGACTGGCTGCGAAAACGGCCGGCTAGGTCCATGAGTCGTTGAGCCCTGTCGAGAGGCAGGAAAGCTCGAGCCTGAGGAGTGTGCAGTCTTGCGCCGATGAACTCGAGATCCTGTGAGGGGAGCAAAGTGGACTTTGCGAAGTTTATAACAAAGCCCAAGTACTGCAGAAGAGTCACCGTGCGGTGTGTGGCATTGGTGACTGCCGGAGGGGACGACGCTCTTATGAGCCAGTCGTCGAGGTACAGAAAAACATAGAGGCCGTGAAGCCTGAGATAGGCCGCCACCACCGCGAGACATTTTGTGAAGACTCGCGGTGCGGAGGACAGGCCAAAGGGCAGTACTCTGTACTGGTAGTGATTTCCGGCCACCACAAACCTTAGGTATTGGCGGTGGCTTGGGTGGATGAGGATGTGCGTGTAGGCATCCTTTAGATCCAAGGAGCATAGCCAATCTCCCTGTTGGAGGTAGGGCAGAAGGATTCCAAGGGTAAGCATCTTGAACTTTTCCCGCACAAGGAACTTGTTGAGGTTTCGCAAGTCCAGGATGGGTCTTAGGCCTCCTGTCCTTTTTGGTATTAGGAAATACCTGGAATAAAAGCCTTGACCTCTCAGGTGGTGGGGCACCGGTTCCACAGCCTGGTCCTGAAGAAGACTTGCTAACTCCTGAAGGAGTAAGTCCCTGTGCAGAGGGAGTCACGGAGGCTCTCCCGGAAAATAAGAGGGAGGGACCTGATGGAAGTGGAGAAGATATCCTTCTCGCACGACTTGAAGCACCCATGCATCTGAAGTGATGTTGGACCACCTGTGGGCGAAGTGAACCAGCCGGCCTCCGGTGCTGGGAGGGACCAGCTGAGGGGGAGAGGCTATGCTGAGGAAGTCAAAAACCCCCACCCTGCTGAGCAGGGGCTGGTGGTGCAGGCTTGGGGGCTTGCTGCCTACGGGACCCGTTACCCCGTCCCTTGGCCTGCTGACCCTGTTGGGGAGCTGGAGGGGCCTGATATTGGGGGTAGTGTTTGTAGGCAGCCGCCTTTCTCGGGTAAAAGGACTTTTTTCCCGAGCCCTTCTTTTTCTGGGAAGGGGCGGAGGTCTTCCTAGAAAGCCTGGTCCTGGTGAGAGTCTCCGTCTCGATTTGTGCAGCCTTTTCAGCCATGGGCTTGCCAAAGAGGTTTTCACCTCTGCAGGGGACATCGACCAACTTGTCCTGCACCCAAGGCTCAAGGTCAGACGACTGAAGCCAAGCCTGTCGGCGGGCACCGATGCCGGCTGCGGCCACACGAGCCGATGCTTCAAAGCCATCATAGGCTGCTCGGGACATGAATTTGGAGCATTCCCGAATACCAGATGTTAAGGCTAGGAACCTCCGCAAAGGTTCCTCGGACAGTCCAGCAGAGAATCCGGCTAGCTCTTTAGCCAGGTCTCGGAGATACATGCCCATGTATAGCTGGTAGGTCTGGACACGACAAGCCAGCATAGAGCCCTGGAAACACTTCTTACCAAGGCCATCCAGGTTACGGGCCTCCCTGCCAGGGGGCACCGAGGAGTGCATTTTCTGGCTCTTCAGCCGATGCATGGCCGATTCCACTACCATGGAATGGTGTGGTAGCTGTGCTTTTTGGAAGCCAGGACTCTTGCGGACTCGATAGATGGAATCGACCCGCTTGCTCAATACCGGCGACGAGGCCGGACTCTCCCACATGCGGAAGAGTAGTCGTTCCAGCATGGGAGGCACCGGTACAGTAAAGTGCTCCCGGGCAGGAGAGTCGTACTGAAGGGCGTCGAGCTCTTCGGCTCGAGGCTCCTCCTCGGGATCCGCCGGGAAGGCCAAAGCCTTGGCCATATCCCTGACGAAGTCCGAGAACCGGGCATCCTCCGGAGGGGACTGTTTCCGAGGTTCGGACTCAGGTGAGTCCGAGGGGACACACCGAGTCCGAAAGGAATCAGGTGACTCCTCCTCTTCAGACTCCCAGACCGACTCCGAGGAGGAATCAGTGGGGTCGGCTCGGGCAGGCGGAGGCGTCGGCCGTCCCGACGCCAAGGGAGTCGGCGGCGACGACCTCGGTCCCGAACGGGAGGCTGAGGGTGACCTCGACCGAGGATCGACTCGAGTTCGCATGGACTCGAGGATCGGCTCGGTCTCCGGGGTCGACTTAGACGTCGACGTCCCGGCGGTCGGGGCAGCGGCGCCAGCGAGGCTAGCGATCAGTGCCCTCTGCTGGTCCATGAAGGCAGATAGTCTGCTCTCCAAGGCCGTCAACCTGAGTCCGACCTCAGGTGACCCAGCAGTCGCCGACTCGGGCCCCGACGGCGTCGGGCCCGACGTCAGACCTCTCGGAGGCGAGTCCAGAAGGACCACAGGACTTACCCGAGCAGGCAACTCCGACTCCAGGCGAGGTCGCTTCGGGAGGTGCTCCTTCTCCAAAGACCCGGGACGGCCGTCGGGGCTATGCGACCTGGCCCTCGCGGAACCAGGAGCGTCCACCGACGCCGCCTTCGCGGGTTTTGTCTTCCGTCGATGGTCTCCGGAGGGAGAACCCCTGTCGGAGGAGCTTCGGCGATGTTCAGAGCTGGAGCCTCTGGATGCCGAGGCCTCCGACGAGGTCCGGGTACGGCTGGGGTCAGCGAAGATTCTATCCCGCTGATGCCGCCGACTCCTCAACGCTTTGGAGGACATTTTGCCACAGGCTCCACAGATCATTTCTTCATGATCCGGGCCCAGGCAGTGGAGGCAATTATCGTGTGTGTCAGTGAGTGACATATTTCTGTCACACTGACCACACCGCTTGAAACCACTGGCAGCCATCGGGGGAAAAAGGGCCCCTGCAAGGTCAAAGGACCGGGCTGCCAGGGAAAAATCGAAAATGAAACTGACTAAAATCAGAAAAACCGAAAAATAAGGGAAGGACTCGCAACGGCGTCGCGAGTCCGGGCAGGAAAACGACCGGCGTCGAACCGAATTGAAAAACGAGTAAAAACTCACGAAAATCAACTTTTTTAGCGGGGACACGACGGGTACGTCTGTAGGGCTCCGCGGAAAAAAGAAGACTGGCTAAGATGGCACCCTTGGGCGGGAAGGCGACCGCGCATGCGCGCTGCAATTCCCAAAGGCTTTCTGTGAAAGCTGGGGAAAATTGCTCCGCGAGGGCTCCGTCGGCGCCGACGTCACCCATATGTGAGGACTGACTTCCTGCTTGGTCCTGGAGAAAATGAAGAAAGCAGCCTATTTCCTTGCTGCAGCTTTAGTTGAACGACGAGGAGGAAGTTTCTCTAACCAAAGGACTCGAGGACGTGGAAGGGGCCGAGGAGATGGTCGGCACCCATTGGGCGCAAATCAGTGTGCCCACTGTAAAGGAGGACATTGGAGGAATGAATGCCCGTACTTTGAGTCCGCCTCCCGGAGGGGAGGAGGGAGTACACGAAGAGCAGGGGGAAGATCTCAGAGTCGGGGAGGAATGCATCGCGAACAGTTCCAACAAGAAGAGGCTATAGAGGGAATGGCAGCCGAAGAGGGCTACAGCATGGATGAAGACTAGGCCAGACCGGGCTCCAAGTTTCCTCTGGGTCCCCAGGAGCCTATGGTCAGTTTGAAGATTGGGGACCAATATATGGACTTTATGGTGGATACTGGGGCCGAACATTCGGTAGTGGACAAACCAGTGGCCCCTTTGTCTTCTCGATCCGTCACTATCGTCGGCGCTACCAGAACCAGAACCACCAAACCCTTTCTGCAGAACCGCACTTGTGAATTAGGGGGGGCAGAAATTAACACCAGTTCCTGTATATGCCTGAATGCCCAATCCCCCTCTTGGGCCGAGACATGCTCGCTAAGCTCCAGGCGCAGATATCCTTTGTTGAAGGGCGAGGAATGTAAATGACTCTAAACTCGAAACCTGCTGGCCTGATGGTGTTAATTGTCCCCCAAGAAGAAGAATGGCGGTTCTACAGTGCATCTCCGATCAAGGCAGCCAGTCCCCGTATACCCACCAGAATCTCAGCTCCGCCCGTGGTATGGGCGGAGGATAATCCTCCTGGCCTAGCAAAGAATATAGCCCCTGTCATTGTCACCCTCAAACCAGGAGTGGAACCAGTGCATGTGAGACAATACCCTCTCCTGCGACCGGCGATTGAAGGAATTCACTGTCATTAAATGAAATTATTGAAGCATGGACTTCTCAGGGAGTGCCAATCGCCCTGTAATACCCACCTCCTTCCAGTCAAGAAGCCTGGGACAGGTGACTACCGCCCAGTGCAAGACTTGAGACGAGTGAATAATGCAGTTGTAACCGTACATCCAGTAGTACCAAACCCTTATACTCTCCTGGGACTAATCCCCGCTGAGGCTACTCACTTCACCGTCTTGGATTTAAAGGATGCTTTCTTCTGCATACGATTAGCACCGACCAGTCAACTCTTGTTTGCGTTTGAATGGGAAGACCCCATCATAGGGAGGCGAGGCCAACTCACCTGGACTCGATTACCCCAAGGATTCAAGAACTCGCCTACCCTCTTCAGTGCTGCACTCAATCAGGATCTTTCAAGTTATTCTGTGACTCCAGGGAAGAGAGTCCTCCTTCAGTATGTAGATGACCTGCTAGTAGCCACCAGCTCCAAAAATGAATGCGTGCATGCCACCAGTGATCTTTTGCACCTCTTGAATGAAGCCGGATACAAGGTCTCAAGAGCCAAGGCGCTGCTATGCCAAACTGAGGTTAAATACTTGGGATTCCATCTGTCCAAAGGGATTCGGAAATTGGGGCTGGAGCGCAAGGAAACAGTGTGTCGCATCCCTACCCCAACCACCAGAAAGCAGGTGAGGGCTTTCCTGGGAGCTTCAGGCTATTGTCGAATATGGATACCCAATTTTGCACTTGTGGCGAAGCCATTGTATCAGGCCACCAAAGGAATGGAGCGATCTCCCCTGGAGTGGGGCCCAGAACAGGATGTGGCATTCCGATCTTTGAAGGCAGCCTTGATGTCATCACCAGCTTTGGGCCTGCCAGATGTACAGAAACCATTTCGCCTCTATGTCCATGAGTCAAGTGGAAATGCTTTAGGAGTATTGATTCAATCTCTCGGATCTTGGCAACAACCTGTAGCCTATCAAAACAACTGGATGCCGTCGCAAAAGGATGGCCGCCATGCCTGAAGGCCGTTGCAGCTACAGCCCTTCTGGTGGGTGAGGCTGACAAGCTCACCCTGGGTCAGAATCTCCAAATTACCGTACCACACTCTGTTCTAACCCTTATGGAACACAAAGGAAATTATTGGTTCACAAATTTCCGTATGCTGAAGTACCAGAGCATGTTGTGCGAGAATTCCCGATTGCAGTTGATCGTCAGTCAAGCTTTGAACACAGCCACGCTGTTGTCAATCAGACCAGGTCCTCCGGATCATGATTGCCTGGAAATAATGGACACTGTATTCTCAAGTTGCCCTGACCTAACTGATGTCCCATTGAACGACCCTGAATAAACTTTCTTCGTGGATGGAAGCAGTCTTGTCATCAATGGACATCGTGCTGGCTATGCAGTAGTGACCCTGGACATGGTAGTTGAATCTTCAGCTATGGCCCTGGGAACTTCAGCGCAGAAGGCTGAACTAATAGCCCTCACTAGGGCACTGATAATAGGAACAGGACTCCGCTTGAATGTGTACACAGATTCCAAGTACGCCTTTACAACGTTACATGCTCATGGGGCCTGTACAAGGAACGAGGGTTGATAACCTCAGGAGGCAAGTCCATCAAGTATGGTCCTGAGATATTGACATTATTGGAAGCTGTGTGGGCCCCCAAACAAGTTGCACTAATGCATTGCCGAGGTCATCAGGCAGGGGAAGGGGAAGGGGAAGTTTCACGAGGAAATAGATTTGCAGACATTTCTGCCCGGAAAGCGGCTACCACAGAGCCTGTACCTGCCCCTAGTAATGTCCAGGTAGCCATATTCCCAGTGCCCCTCAGTACATGGGCCCCCCGGTACACATCCAAAGAGTTAGACTATTATTGTCAAAAGGAAGGGGGAGTGTTATCAGAGACCGGATGGGTAGTACTACCACCGCCAGCCGGTGGCTCGCCTCCCGGTCCAACTGTAATCCCTGAAGCCTTGGGTCCTGCCTTTGTTCAGGCTTTTCATCAAGCCACACACTATGGAAAAACTGCAATGGAAAAAGCTCTCCGACCCCATTTCTATATTTCATTGCTAGGACCCATATCAGCCACAATAGCCCGTAGATGTGTAATCTGTGCGAAGAACAATGCCCGGCAGGGTCCCAACATGCCCCCACGAGCTCAATCAGTGAGAGTCACCCCCATGGGAAATATTCAGGTGGATTTCACAGAAATGCCACATGCAAACGGATATCATTACCTGTTGGTCCTGGTTTGCACATTCTCTGGGTGGGTGGGAGGCTTTTCCCACCAGAACTGAAAAGGCCAGGGAAGTTACCAAAGTTCTGCTCCATGAAATCGTCCCCCGGTTTGGAATACCATTAGCTATAGGGTCAGATAATGGGCCCTCATTTGTATCTCAAGTAACCCAGCAGTTAGCCCGAGCTCTGCAAGTACAATGGAAATTACACACAGCATACAGACCCCAGAGCTCAGGGAAGGTAGAACGTATGAATCGCACCCTGAAATCCCAGCTGTCCAAACTTTGTCAGGAAGCTCACCTGAAGTGGCCACAGGTTCTCCCTATAGCTCTCCTCAGGATACGCTCAGCTCCCACCAAGTCATTAGGAGTTTCCCCTTTTGAGATCCTATATGGATGCCCTCCGCCCATAGTCCACGGGATTAAAGGAGATATGAGTCAGATTGGATCTGAAATCACTAAACAAGAACTATTAGCTCTAGGTTCTGTTTTGCAGAGTCTCCATGCGTGGGTACAAGACCAGTTGCCCATCAATCTGACCGAGCCGTTGCATCCCTTCAAGCCTGGAGCCTCGGTATGGGTCAAAGAGTGGAGGAAGACACCGTTAGCACCTCATTGGAAGGGACCTTATGTCGTCATACTATCAACCCCTACAGCAGTTAAGGTTGCAGAATTGGAACCTTGGATTCACCACAGTCAAGTAAAGCCAGCGGCATCTACTGAACTTTGTCACTGGACATCAACAAACAACCCAGACTCACCATTGCGACTTACGCTGCGGCGACAACCACTGCTGTGAGAGTCTACAGCCCTACTCCTGCCACCCACCCGGAAGCTGTTAGGTCTACGTACGGCCGAAGCTTGAGGAATCTGCAACCCTACTCCTGTCACCAACCGGAAGCTGACAGGTCTACGCACGGTGGAAGTTGTGGAGAAAGAACTTCAGTGAAGACTTTGTAATTTCTAGACAAACTCATTGAAATATTGTAATCATGTTGCCTCTATGTGTTTATATTGTACTTGCGGTAACCCTGGGGCCCTTTGGAATGACCTTTGCCGTACCTCCCTGTGCGGCCTGTATAACTACTACCCGAATCGGTACAAAAATTACCCAAACTTTACTTTATCACTCTTACTACACCTGTACTGGTGTGATTAGCCGATGTGTATATAATGGTACGGAATTAAGTATCTGTACTAGAGGGAAGGTGAGAACTTGTTTTAACGCCCGACAAAACCCCTCATATCATGTTCTACAGCTGCAATGGAATGACGAGGATGGGGCCCTTCTAAATGCCACACGCCAACTTGCAGATCCCACAAAATCAGCCCCTCTTTACTTTGATGCCTGTGATGCCATCAATAGAAATGGCTACTATAGCTGTGGGTCTGTTGACCAAGAGCGCAGTTATTACTATGATGATAAATACATGTGCCCCGAAGGAGCAAATAAGTGGGGAAAATGCACCGGGACACATACCTTGACTAGTTATGTCAAAGCATCAGAAGACGCCTACTTTTTCCCCAAGTGGGAGTGTGTATATTATGCCACCTGGTCGGACGGACCTCAGGGGCAAGATAGGGATCATCGCAGAGCGACTTTAGAGAGACTATCGTTGCTGGAGCCCCTTAAGTGTCCCAAAGGTACTTGTAACCCCTTAAAGCTCCTTGTGCTTGACCCTAGCCAGTGGAGGCAAGGATATAGATTTGGCTTATGAATAGCGGGTAGGGGAGTAGACCCTGGAACCTATGTGTACATACAGCTTAACACCAAGACCCGCATTTCCTCACCTTATCAAATACACCATACCTTCTATGAAGCCATGCAGTCAGAGATAGAGCTTCCCCACACTACGCAGAATCTATTCATTGAACTAGCTGGAGCTGTAGCTTCTAGTCTCCACATTTCTAATTGTTTCTTCTGTGGGGGCACCAAGATGGGAGACCAATGGCCCTGGGAGGCAAGAGAATTGAACTACTCCATCCCATATAACCAGACTGCTCTGAATAAAACCGCCAGTGAATGGGTATTGGGCAACACCACTGTCGGCCGTCTGTTTTGTCTGTACGGGACCACAGTTTACCATACCGGTGGGGCAACTGGTCTGTCTAAGCCAACGTATTTATGATGCCACTACGAAGAGAACATCCTGGTGGTCCGGTGTTAATGCTACTGAACCCCTCAACCCTTTAATCGCTTTCCCTCATCTTGCCAGGCTATGGACTGACCTCACCTCCTCTAATACTTGGGAAGCCCCCCCCCCCTGGGCTTTATTGGATTTGTGGCACTCGGGCATATGCAAGACTCCCTAATAACTGGGGAGGGGCATGTGTCATGGGAACAATACGACCTTCTTTCTTTCTCATTCCCATCTCTCAAGGGGAGCAGCTCGGCTTCCCCATCTACAATGGTCGACAGAAGCAAAGCACTTTGAAGATAGGTCAATGGGATAAGTGGGAGGGTGATGAGTGGCCACCTGAGAGAATTATTGCCTATTATGGGCCAGCTACTTGGGCACAAGATGGGACCTGGGGATACCACGCTCCTGTTTATATGCTGAATCGTATTATACGCTGAATCGTATTATACGCTTACAAGCTGTTGTAGAAATTATAACTAATGAAACAAGTAAAGCACTAACTTTTAGCCAAGCAAAGTACCCAAATGCGTACAGCCATTTACCAGAACCGCTTGGCACTTGATTATTTACTAGCATCTGAGGGTGGGGTGTGTGGAAAATTTAATCTAACTAATTGCTGTTTGCAGATTGATGATCAAGGTCAGGTTGTTGAAGACATAGCTGACGACATCCGCAGGCTAGCACATGTCCCAGTTCAGACTTGGAATGGACTGGACCTCACTGGATGGTCTGGAACTCTATTTTCAGGGCTCGGAGGATTGAAGACCATTATGTTTGCAGTATTAATCATAGCAGCTATGTGTTTACTTCTTCCATGTTTTCTACCTCTTTCCTTACGTATGTTCACCTCCATCATTGACAGTACCGCTGAACGTAAGACAGCAGCTCGGGTACTAGCCATGTGGAAGTATCAGACCATACCCCAAGAAGAAGCATCACTTTGAAAAGTGTTCAATATGTGATTATTTTCTCACCCTCTTTTATTCGGGTTGAGAATAATCAAAGGGGGGAATGTGGTAGGCTATGGCCTGTAAACTAGACCTAGATCCTAACCCCCACCTGGGAGTAGTGCTGAGAAGAACCAGAGTCTGAGAAACTGCCTTAAACTGCTTTAGACTGCTTTTGAAAAGTTTGCATAATTCCTTTATGCTGATGCTAGAACTAGTCTTGCATTCTCTGAGCTAGAAATGTCCTTGAAGTAGAAATGTATCAATATCTAAGACTATGCCTTTGTTAGAGTAGCCTGAGAAGGGGGAACACGGAGCTAGGCCCAGAGAGAGTCCACGATTGGACAGGTGCAAGGGGTGTTGGGATCAATAGAAAGTTTGCTTGGATCAAACTGTAAAGATTGTATATAAGGAATTTGCTCCTGTACTCCATTGTTCAGTCCTTTTTGGATACTCTCCTGTCTGAGCCTGTGCACAATAAATTGGCTTGGACCCTGCACTGACTCCTGGTTTTATTCATTGCATGCACTTTGCTGCTACAGCAGGAGTAGGGCTGTAGAGTCTTATGGTGGCTGTCTTCATCGCAGCGTGAGTCGCAACGGGGATCCGGGGTGGTCAGTTGAAGTCCAGAGAGTAGATTTGGTGGTAGCTGCTGGTTTTACCCGACTATGATGGATCCAAGGTTCAACCTGGGCAACCTTAACGGCTGTAGGGGTTGACAGCACAACAACATAGGGTCCTCTCCAATGAGGCGTTAGTGGTTCCTTTCTCCACTCTTTGATCCACACCGCACTTCCAGGCTTGAAGGGATGCAGTGGCTCAGTCAGGCTGATGGGCAGTTGGTCTTGCACCCAAGCATGGAGACTCTGCAAGACAGAACCTAGAGCCAACAGCTCTTGTCTAGTGATTTCAGACCCAATCTGGTTCATATCCCCCTTTATTCCCTGGACAATGGGCGGAAGTCGCCCATACAAAATCTCGAATGGGGAAACTCCTAATGACTTGGTTGGGGCTGAACGTATCCTGAGGAGGGCCATAGGAAGAACCTGGGGCCACTTCAGGTGAGCTTCCAGGCAGAGTTTAGACAGCTGGGACTTTAGGGTGCGATTCATACGCTCTACCTTTCCTGAGGCTTTGGGGTCTGTAAGCTGTATGTAATTTCCACTGCACTTGCAGAGCCTGGGCTAACGGCTGAGTTACTTGAAATACAAATGAGGGCCCATTATCTGACCCTATAACTAATGGTATTCCAAACCGGGGAATGATGTCATGGAGCAGAAATTTGGTAACTTCTCTGGCTTTCTCAGTCCTGGTGGGGAAAGCTTCCACCCACCCAGAGAATGTACAAACCAAGACCAACAGATGATATCCATTAGCACGTGGTATTTCTGTGAAGTCCACCTGGATATTTCCCATGGGGGTAACTCCTACTGATTGAGCTCTTGGGGGCAGGTTGGGACCCTGCCAGGCATTGTTCTTTGCACAGATTACACATCTACGGGCTACTGAAGCTGATATGGGTCCTAATAATGAAATACAGAAATGGGGTCTGAGAGCTTTTTCCATTGCAGTTTTCCAATAATGTGTGGCCTGGTGAAAAGCATGGACAAAGGCAGGACCTAATGCTTCAGGGATTACAGTTGGACCGGGAGGTAAGCCACCTACCAGCGGTGGTAGCACTATCCATCCGGTCTCTGTTAACACTCCCCCTTCCTCCTGACAGAAATAGTCTAACTCTCTGGAGGTATATCGGGGAGCCCATGCACTGAGAGGTACTGGAAATAAGGCTGCTTGGACTGGGGTATTGGGTGCAGGAACTTGTCCAATCATGGCTACTTCTCGGGCGGAAACATCAGCAAACCTATTTCCCCGTGAAACTTCTCCTTCCCCTGCCTGACGACCTCGGCAGTGCATAACTGCAACTTGTTTTGGGGCCCATACGGCATCTAGTAGTGTCAATATCTCGGGACCATATTTGATAGATTTGCCTCCTGAGGTTATCAACCCTCGTTCCTTGTACAGGGCTCCATGAGCATGTAATGTTGTAAAGGCGTACTTTGAGTCTGTGTACACATTCAAGCGGAGCCCCGTCCCTATTATCAGTGCCCTGGTGAGGGCTATCAGTTCAGCCTTCTGTGCTGAAGTACCCGGGGCCAAAGCCGATGATTCAACTACCATGTCCAGGGTCACTACTACATAGCCAGCACAACATTGTCCATCAACGAGACTACTTCCATCCACGAAGAAAGCTTGTTCAGGATCCTTCAATGGGACATCAGTTAGATCAGGGCGACTGGAGAATACAGTGTCCATTATTTCCAAGCAATCATAATCGGGGGGGGGGGGGGGGGGCTGGACCGATTGGCAACAGCGTAGCTGGGTTCAAAGCTTGACTGACGATCAACTGCAATTGGGGGTTTTCACACAACATGCTTTGGTACTTCAGCATTCGTGAAATGGTGAACCAATAATTTCCTTTGTGCTCCATGAGGGTTAGGACAGAGTGTGGTACCGTAACTTGGAGACTCTGACCCAGGGTGAGCTTGTCGGCTTCACTCACCAAGAGAGCTGTAGCTGCAATGGCTCTCAGGCAAGGTGGCCATCCTTTTGCTACATTGTCCAGTTTGGATAGATATGCTACAGGTCGCTGCCAAGATCCGAAGGATTGGGTCAAAACGCCCAGAGCATTCCCGCTTGACTCATGGACGTATAGACGGAATGGTTTCTGTACATCTGGCAGCCCCAAAGCTGGTGATGACATCAAGGCTGCTTTCAAGGATTGGAATGCTGCATCCTGCTCTGGTCCCCATTCCAAGGGAGATCGTTCCATTCCTTTGGTGGCCTGGTACAATGGTTTTGCCAGCAGCGCAAAGTTGGGTATCCATATTCGGCAGTAGCCTGCAGCTCCTAAGAAAGCCCACACCTGCTTTGTCGTGTTTGGGGTAGGGATGCAACACACTGCTTCCTTACGCTTTGGTCCTATCCTCCGAATCCCGTTGGACAGATGGAATCCCAGATATTTAACCTCAGTTTGGTATAACTGCGCCTTGGCTCTTGAGACTTTGTATCCGGCTTCACTCAGGAGGTGCAAGAGATCACTGGTGGCTTGCAAGCATTCGCTTTTAGAGTTGGTGGCTATCAGTAGGTCATCTACATACTGGAGGAGGACTCTTTTTCCTGGAGTATCAGAGTAACTTGAAAGATCTTGGTTGAGAGCAGCACAGAAGAGAGTAGGCGAGTTCTTGAATCCTTAGGGTAGTCGAGTCCAGGTGAGTTGACCCCGCCTTTCTGTAGTAGGGTCTTCCCATTCAAAGGCAAACAAAAGTTGGCTGGTTGATGCTAGTCATATACAGAAGAAAGCATCCTTCAAATCCAAGACGGTGAAATGAGTAGCCTCAGCGGGAATCAGTCCCAGGAGAGTGTAGGGGTTTGGTACCACCGGATGTATGGTTACAACTGCATCATTCACTCGTCTCAAATCCTGCACTGGGCAGTAATAGTCTGTCCCAGGCTTCTTGACTGGGAGGAGGGGGATATTCCAGGATGATAGACACTTCCTTAGGCGTCCATACTTCAATAATTTCATTAGATGACGATGAATGCCTTCAATCGCTGGTCGCGGAAGAGGGTATTGTCTCACATGCACTGGTTCCACTCCTGGTTTGAGGGTGACGAGAACCGGGGCTACATTTTTGGCTAGGCCCGGAGGATTATCCTCTGCCCACACTTCGGGAGGCGGAGTCAAAGTTCGGGCATTCAATTTTCCAATGTCCTTCTTCTCTACAGTGGGCACATTGATTTACGCCCATCGGGGGCCGGCCATTTCCTCAGCCCCTTCCACGTCCTCGGGTCCTTCTGTTAGCGGAACTTCCTCCTCGTCGTTCAACTAATGCTGCAGCAGGAAAATCAGCTTTCTCCTTCATTTTACGTTCTCTCCCTCTGATGCTCATTGTCACGATTCACAAACACTTTCTGAGCAACTTCCATTAACTGGGCCGCTTTCATGCCCGCAAATCCGTCCAACTTCTGCAGTTTCCGTTTTATGTCTCCCTGGGACTGATTCACAAAGGCCGCATTCACCATGCGCAAATTTTCCTGGGCTGCTGGATCATATGGGGTATATAGTTTATAGGCTTCAGATAAGCGTTCATAAAAGGCCGCTGGGCTCTCATCTGAACGCTGGATGACTTTGGATACATTTCCGATATTCATGACCTTCTGGCCTCCTTTCTTCAGGCCTTGCAGGAACCGATTAAGGGCCGCCGCCCCATCGACACTGTTCGGATCCCATCTAGGATCGTCATTTGGAAAAACCGCGGCGGCTGCTTGCCAGGGATTTAGGCCTGCTTCTCCTACTGGATTTTCTTCTAACCATCGAGTGAACGCTTGCACAATCCGTGCTCGTTCTTCAGTAGTGAAGAGAGTAGACAGGAGTTGGCAACAATCAGATCAGGTAGACTGATGGGTCTGCATAATACTAGACATTAATTCAATCAAATCTTGGGGTTTCTCAGTATAGGATGCATAATGCGTCTTCCAGTTCAATAAATCAGTGGTAGAAAAGGGCACATAAACAAGACTGGTTGGTCCCATCACCACCTAGTCCTGGTCATTAAGAGTAGGTAGACCTGGGACCTGGCGCAATGGTATAACGTGACCATCCCTCTGGCTTGCAGTTGTACTTCTGAAAGCATAAGGTAGTCGGGACTGTCGGGGTTCTGTTCCATGATATTGGGTGACAGCAGTGAGTGACCCTGAACTGGCAAATGAATCCCTGCTTGCAGTGTCATCGGTGGACTGCCTCCCTCCCGAGGCACTCTGGATGGAACCAGGGCTTCCGGTCGAAAGGGGGTGCACGTCCTCCTGCTGCAGAGGTAGCGGGTGGACTACTTGGGTTAAATTTGCAGAGGGGTGTCCCCCTGCACCAGGCTCTGCCCGGGGTGGTAGCGGAGCTGAGGGGACTGGCCTATAGAGGAATTGGGATGGACAGGTCGGAATGTCTGGAGATTCTGGGGTAGAATAGACAGGCAGTTTCTTTTCCCCAGGCTTCCGCCCCCCCCCCCCCCGGGTGGTTGCTACAAATATCCTGCACTGTTCCTCATAACAACGCTTCATCCAGGAGGGCTCTTTTTCACACATACTTAACCAGGAATCAATATAGGGGAACTGGTCAGGGTGGTCTTTTCGTACAATCTGGTGAACTAAAGATATGATACTAATATCAAAGGTACCCCCAGGGGGCCACGAGGTGACCAGTACTGGCCACTCCCTCTCACAGAGCATCTGTAATCGGGACGGAGACATTTTTATTTCATAGTCTCCGGCAACTCCCTTGCTAAAATTCTTGATCATACATTTCAACGGAGTTTGCATGGCTCCGACCCTCCCATAATAACGTACACAACAACAGACAGTAGGGGCGGGTAGTCGGGCTGCAGGTAAGGGGTCCGTACAGCCCTAGAAACAAATAGGTAGACAAACACCAAATGCTTCCTCCTTTTCGCGACCTGGGCGCTGTCGCCCGGCCAGGAACTGCGCTAATCAGGAGTCTGCACTTGCTTGATCTGTGTTTCAAGACCTCTCATTCACACACACAGACATGCTGGCAAAATCCAAAATTCCCAGCGTGACAGAACTATGTGGCAGTGTTCCTCTGGGTACACTCTATAAAGACAGGGAGGGGCCATTCCCGTTCACATAAAACTTCCCATAGACCTGGGAGTCATTACAATTACATAATCATCAGAGAAACCTCTCAGTATAGATACACCCCCTCCCATGCTGTTCAAAATTTTTGTCTCTCTCTCTCATTCAGGTTTCTCACTCTCAAATCCCACAGAAATCACACTCTCACTTTCCAGCAACTGTAAAATAAACACTTTCCTCCTCCCTTGGTCTGTAAGCGGACCTCTAAGCCGTTCAGGTTTCCCCCATAAATCAGAGAATAAATAAATAAATAAAAATAATATAACAGGAACAGTTGACGTAGAAATACAGGCAGGGCTGAGATATAACCAGCAAACTAATATAACAGGTACAGGTGAAGTAACAATACAGGCAGGGCAGAGACATAACTAAAACAGTTGAGGAGATCCGAAGGGGTTAATAAGAACTTAAAGGATACAGAAACTTTCCAAGATACTGAGACATTCCTTTCTGCAGGCTGTGTGAAAGACACAACCCTTCTCCCTCTGCTTGCTAGAGATACCGTCTCTCACGCTGTGCTGAAAAATAAAATCACTGAGACAGCTCGTCGCTGGGCTGTGCTTAGCCTCGATTCCTTAAAGTGACTCCTGAGGTTTTTTTTTTCTTTTCTCAGTACTGTTCCTTAATTAACAATCTTACATTATACCAGAAGGGAAACCAGTGGTTAGACAATAGACAGAGGGTGCGGATGATCGGACTGCCAGTAAAGGGTCCGGGCAGCCCTAGAAACAGAGGGAGACACAAACACCAGACGCTTTTTCCAGACCTGTCACTCAAACACAGACAGGTATGCTAGCAACATTTCAGAATTCCCAGGCCTTACTGACTAACCAAAAACAGTGGTTTCGGTCTCGCGCATACTCATGCAAGACGTACTCGGACTGCACTGAGAGGTGATCAGGCTCTCGGTACCGTATTCCTGTACAAGTTTCCCAGACTATCTGAGTAGCAAAGAAATTTCTACTCACCGGATCCGGTACCCGATACAGAACCAGTTCATGGGTTGAATCCCAGACTCCCCTCGGGTTCGGAGGTGTGGCCGGTCAGATCCAGTAATCCGCCGAGGCAAGGAGGAATCGTCTCCGATGCAAGAGGACCGGTGGCGCCTGAGGTTTCCCCTGCGGTCGGCCAGACACGGTTCCAGCCGGACCAAATCTTGAGGCGGTAAAGCATAGTTACTCACCTGTAACAGGTGAACTCCGGGAACAGCAGGAATTTAGTCCTCACATATGGGTATCGTCTAAGCCTGCGCGGGAACGCTCCCCAGCGTCCAGTCAGAAAGCTTTAAGTCAGATTTAAGCGAATGCCATACTACATGGCCTCCCAAAGAACACAAACCCTCTGCAACTAGCCATGAACTCAGCTGCTAGAATTCTACTTGGAGCACATAGGAGGGACCATATAACCCCCATCCTAAAAAACCTACATTGGCTCCCAATCCAAAGTAGGATTGCCTTTAAAGTATTGACGATGATCCATAAAGCCATTAACAAATGCTCCTCTACATCACTAACAGACCTCATCCAGCCTACTCCCCCTAACAGGGCAAGAAGATCAGTAGCTATCAACACCTTGATACTCCCAAGGCAGATCACGAAATGCTCAAACAGCCAGGAGCAGAGCATTTGCGCTATATGCACCCACGTGCTGGAACGCCTTACCTCCTGTCATTAGGGCTATCAAGGACCTCTACCAATTTAGGAAAACAATTAATCACCACCTTTTCCTGCAGCACTACGCGGACCAAGATCACCTTCCACACCTTGACACGCCCAGTAGTACATACAGACAAAATCCAAGCAATAGCCATAAAGGATTGAAACCGAACACACCAGACCCTGCTCTGACAAATAGCATTTACCCCCATCCGAATCGTCTGCAATTCTCAGATAAGCCAACATGTAAATAGTTAGCTACTCCTCAACATAAGTTATGTGTAATGTAGCTATGCTGTTAAATTGTACATTTCTGTTATATTGTAAGTTCAGTGTAGATTGTCTTCACTGAACAGTTACTGTTACATGTAAACCGCGCTGATGCTGAATAGCGCGGTATATAAGAAAAATACATAAATAAATAAAGTCCCATGCCACTGGTGGTGGTCTAATGGGAGGCTTAGTTAAGAGAAGGCCTCTCATAAATCTTGCTATAAGAGGATGAGAGGAAATAGGTTGTCCATTTAAAGGCTTAAGGGAAGCTGCAATAGCACTCAAATGGACTCTTACTGAGTTAGTTTTAAGTCCTGCATTGGATAAATGAAGGAGATACTCCAGCAATGATTCCAGAGGTATCGCAAGGGGGTTAAGAGCCTTTTGCGAACACCATATGGTAAACCTTTTCCACTTGAAAGCATAAGAGCGTCTTGTGGAAGGTTTCCTGGAAGCAAGAAGAATATCTTTCACTTGCTGAGGGATATTAAGATCATGGAGATCTAGGCCTTCAGCAACCAAGCCCTGAGATGCAGAGACTGGGGATTGGGATGCCATAACATTCCATCCTCCTAGGATAAGAGATCTGGAGCAGACCCTAACTCCAGGGAGGGAGCTTGAGAGAGCTGTAGAAGCAGAGGGTACCACGCTTGCCATGGCCAATGTGGAGCTATGAGAATCATATGGCCTCTGTCTCTGTGAAGCTTGAACAGGGTTTTGGGAATTAGGGAAATGGGTGGAAAGGCATACAGGAAGTCTTGACCCCAGTAAAGGAGGAAAGCATCCCTGGCCTGAGCCCCCTGAGCCGGAATTCTGGGACAGAACCAGGGAAGTTTGGCATTCTACGGACTTGCAAAGAGGTCTATGTCCGGGGTTCCCCAAAGTTGAAATATCCTGGTCACCTGGTCTGCATGCAGAGACCACTCGTGTGGAAGCAGAACTCGACTGAGTCTGTCTGCCCAAGAGTTTTGAATGCCTGGAAGATACACTGCCAGAAGATGAATCTGATGCTCTCTGGCGAGGGCCCATAGTCGCAAAGTTTCGTTGCAAAGCGACAGAGACAGTTCCCCCCTGCTTGTTCACGTAGAACATGGCTACTTGATTGTCCGTATGAATGAGGACTGTCTTGTAGCTGAGCAGGGTGTGGAACACTCGCAGAGCAAGAAAGATTGCTCTGAGCTCCAAGAGATTGATATGTAGAAAACTCTCCTGTGGAGACCAGCTGCCCTGTCTTGCAGATGAGCTCCCCAACCCATTGGAGAAGCATCTGTTTTGAGAGTTGCTTGGGGTAAGGGTTGCTGAAAAGGGGACCCCAGCAACAGGTTTTGAGTGGACTTCCACCATTAGAGGGACAAAATGAGGCGACTTGTGTTTGCTATTTTGTCTGACAGGCATCCTGATGCCTGGGTCCATTGGGTGGATAAAGTCCACTGAGCTGCCATCATGTGGAGGCGAGCATAGGGAACCACATGCACGGTGGATGCCATGTGGACTAGCAGTTTTAACATTTCTCGAGCAGTTAGATGAGGCTTTAGCACTGCTTGAGAATCTAAATGCACCAAGCGAAGGCAACAGGCCTGGGGGAGATAGGCCCTTGCCTTTGTGGTATCCAGGAAAGCGCCTATGAACCCTAAAGACTGAGTGGGAGTCAGACTGGATTTTGGGATATTTATTACCAGCCCCAAATACTGAAGGATACGCATTGTGCAGGATAGAGAAGTCCTGGCCTCTGACTCTGTTGGGGCTCGAATGAGCCAACCGTTTAAGTAAGGGAAGACGAATATCCCTAGAGTGCGGAGAAAGGTTTTTGGGCCTAAGGCCCAAAAAGGCGCGTGCACCTGAAGAAAAAGAAAAAAAGAGAATATATATTTTTTACAGAAATAAGAAAAGAAAAAACCGGCAGTACCGGTAGAGCGTCGAGGAAGGCAGACGCGACCACAAAAAGAAAGAAATAAAAAAATTCTTCTGCGGTGACAGGAACACGACCTGCTGGCTCCGTGGAAAAAGAAGAACTGGAGAGAGGCAGTTGGGAAAGGCAGGAAGGCAGCACGCAGGCGCTGTGGGATGCTCCCAAAAGCTTTCTGATTGGACGCTGGGGAGCGTTCCCGCGCAGGCTCCATCGGTACTGACGATACCCATATGTGATGACTACATTTCTGTTTGTTTCTGGAGATAACGTGGTATATTCACTTGAATACCATCCACTACTCGCACTTCCCGGCCAACGCACCAAGAAATGTAGCAGCGAAGTGCATGCAATAAATAATACCAGGAGTCAGTTGCAGGGTCCAAGCCAATTTATTGTGCACAAGCTCAGACAGGAGCGTGTCCAAAAGAGACAGGAGCAGATTCCTTATATACAATTTTTACAATTTGATAGAGGCAACCTTTCTATTGGTCCCAACGCCCCTCGTACCTATCCAATCGGTGACCCTCTCTGGGCCCCCTTCCTTGTTCCCCCTTCTCAAACTGTCCTAACAAAGGCATAGTCTCTAACATGGTTACATTTCTACTTCAAGGCCATTTCTAGCTCAGAGAATGCAAGAACATTTCTATCATCAGCATAAAGGAATTATACAAACTTTTCAAAAGCAGTTTAAAACAGTTTAAGGCAGATTCTCAACCTCTGGTTCCTCTCAACACTAATCCCAGGTGGGGGTTGGGATCTAGGCCTAGTTTACAGGCCATAGCCTACCACAGAACCTCTTTAACCTTTCTCTCATAGGGGAGTTGTTTCATCCTCATATTTATCATTTTGGTTGTCCTCCACATCCACTTTTTCTAATTCCACTATATCTTTGAGATGCAGGCAGAAACTTAAAATTGAAATAATCCCATTTTTTAAATCATTTTAACTACACTAATTTGATGTAAAATTGATATTTATAAAAGCATTTAAAATATTTCATAAAGCATAGTTACTCACCTGTAACAGGTGATCTCCAGGAACAGCAAGAATTTAGTCCTCACATATGGGTATCGTCGGTACTGACAGAGCCTGCGTGGGAATGCTCCCCAGCGTCGAATTAGAAAGCTTTTGGGAGCATCCCACAGCGCCTGCGTGCTGCCTTCCCGCCTCTCCCAGCTGCCTCTCTCCAGTTGAGTTTTAAAGCTGAGACAAAGAGAGAGAGAGGGAAAGGAAAAAGATGGAGATACACAACTCCTAGGGGAGGTGGGTGGGTTGCGAGGACTAAATTCCTGCTGTTCCCGGAGATCACCTGTTATAGGTGAGTAACTATGCTATCTCCAGGAACAAGCAGAAATGTAGTCATCACATATGGGGACTCCCTAGCTTTAGGTGCCAGGGAGAGACCCCAGAAGTTGTGTGTCCCTGAACAGGGCTCCACTTCCCTCCATGGATCTCTGGCATCCTACCAGGGATGACGGGTAGGAGTTGATTAAGTATGGAACAGGTGTTGGAGAACAGCCTTACCAAACAAGGCATCCCGGCGGGAGTCCTTGTCCAAGCAGTAATGGGCTGTGAAGGTATGAACCGAGGCCCAAGTGGCAGCTCGACAGATGTCGTCGATAGACACAGAGTGCAGATGAGACATTGAGGCTGCCATGGCTCTCACATTGTGAGCTGTGACATGGCCCTCCAGAGAAAGGTTCTTACTCTGATAGGCAAAGGAAATACACTGAGAAATCCAGTTAGACAGTGTTCTCTTGGAGACTGGAAGTCCCAAATGAGAAGGATCAAAAGCAACAAAGAGTTGAGAGGACTTTCTATGTTGCTGTGTTCTTTGTAAGTAAAAGGCTAAAGCTCTTTTACAGTCCAAGGTACGAAGATTCCTCTCTGCATTTGATGCATGAGGCCTTGGAAAAAACAGGTAGGTAGACCGCTTGGTTTAGATGAAAAGGCGAGACCACCTTTGGCATAAAGTGTGGATGAGTCCTAAGGACTACCTTGTCATGATGGAACCTTGTATAAGGTGGATCAGCTACTAGTGCTTGCAACTCACTAATGCGGCGTGCTGATGTGATTGCAATGAGAAAGATAACCTTCCAAGAAAGGAATTTCAAGGAGTTAGTAGCTAAAGGTTCAAAGGGTGGCTTCATGAGCTGCCCAAGAACCAGGTTTAAGTCCCATGCCACCGGTGGTGGCCTAATGGGAGGCTTAGTTAGAAGAAGGCCTCTCATAAATCTTGCTATAAGAGGATGAGAGGAAATAGGTTGTCCATTTAGAGGCTTAAAGGAAGCTGCAATAGCACTCAAATGGACTCTTATTGAGTTAGTCTTAAGTCCTGCATTGGATAAATGAAGGAGATACTCCAGCAATGATTCCAGAGGTATCGCAAGGGGGTTAAGACCCTTCTGTGAACACCATATGGTAAACCTTTTCCACTTAAAAGCATAAGAGCGTCTTGTGGAAGGTTTCCTGGAAGCAAAAAGAATATCTCTTACTTGCTGAGGAAGATTAAGATCTTGGAGATCTAGGCCTTCAGCAACGAAGCCCTGAGATGCAGAGACTGGGGATTGGGATGCCATGTCGAGACTCTCATGACCTCCTTAATCAACTCGCTCATCTGCGGGATCAACAACATAAGGTCTGGCGTCGCCATGATCTTCCTTGATATATCCGCGGCGTTTGACTCAGTAGACCATAATATACTACTATCACGACTCTACGAAAAGGGTATAACAAGGCCTAGCATGGAACTGGTGCAAAACATACCTCGAAGATCGTTGGCAACATGTTCGCATTGACTCCAGAACATCTGAACCTTTCCTCCAAACGCAAGGGGTTCCACAAGGCTCCTCCCTATCGGCACTCCTCTTCAATATATATATGCAGCCGATTTGCCAAATCACCAAATCCTTTAATGTCTCCTGCTTATCTACACCCCGATTGATATAACAAGTCCAAATTACACTAACTTAACCAACTGTTTCAATGCAATAGCGGATTGGCTTTTAGATCAAAACATGCGAATCAATTTCAAAAAGACGGAAGTTTTATTGGTCACAAGAAACAAGCTCTTCTCCCCCCCTGCATATCTCAAGGTACGGGACGCTGAGCTCCCAATCAAGAATACAATTCGTTACCTAGGTGTGATCCTTGATCAACGACTGGATTTTACCTCCCACATAAAAAATACAGTAAAAAAGATTTATTTCAAGATAAAAACATTACGCCACCTAAGACCCATACAACGACTTCTGCTCAATATTCCAAGCAATAGTCACCCCTCACTTTGACTATGTGAATATTGTATTACATGGTCTTCCAAAGAACACCATAAACCCCCTGCAACTAGCAATGAATGCTGCAGCCCGCATCCTAGTTGGAGCATCAAAGAGAGACCATATTACACCAATCCTTAGGGACCTTCACTGGCTCCCTATAGAATGTAGAATTAGCTATAAAGCTCTCCTCATTACATTCAAGGCCTTCAACAAATTATCGCCAGCAACGACTTCAGACCTCATCAGTCTAACTCCCAATACAAGATCTAGGAGACCACTTGCCGAAAACACCCTAATCATTCCGAGTGAACCCATAAATTCGTCTCAATCAACGATCAACAGAGCATTCAAATTATATGCGCCTAGATGTTGGAATAAACTTCATCCAGATATTAGAGCAATACGAGACATGAAGCAGTTCAGAAAAGCTATCAAGCACTACATCTTCACTGAGTACTTCCAGCCACCGTAATGCTATCTAATATATCAAAAGACAGTCTCATAGCCAGAAGCATAAACACTCCACAAGACAAACACCCTAGAATTAAGAAATATTGATGTAATTACATCTGTACACTCTATTCTCTGTTAGTTGATTTTATACAAATAGTCAATCATTATTGTATTGTAAATAGTTGCCCTTGTTAACCAAGTTTCTTGACCTGTTATCTGTAACTCATACGTGTTTCAAATGTACTGAGATTGCTTTGTTCTATGTAAACCGCGCTGATAAATAGCGCGGTATATAAGAAACTTTAAATAAATAAATAAATAAAATAACATCCCGTCCTCCTATGAACATCTTTGTTAGTGATATGGCGGAAGGGCTTTCAGGTAAGGTTTGCCTCTCTGCGGATGATACCAAAATCTGCAATAGAGTAGACACCCAGGAAGGGGTAGATAACATGAGGAGGGATCTAGCTAAGCTTGAAGAATGGTCTAGAATTTGACAGCTGGGATTTAATGTTAAAAATATGTAAGGTCATGCATTTAGCTGCAGCAATCCAAGGCAGCAATATAGTATAGGGGGTGAAGTACTTTTGTCCACTAAAGAAGAGTGGGACCTAGGCATGGTTGTGTCTGATGATCTTAAAGTAGCTAAACAGGTAGAAAAGGCGACGGCAAAAGCTAGAAGGATGCTTGGGTGCAAACAGAGAGGAATGGCTAGCAGAAAAAAGGAGGCAATAATGCCTCTGTATAAGTCTTTGGTGCGACCTCATTTGGAGTATAGTGTGCAATTCTGGAGACCGCACCTTCAAAAGGATGTGAACAGGATAGAGTCGGTGCAGAGGGTGGCTACTAAAATGATTAGTGGTCTTCATTATAAAGCATATGAGGACAGACTGAAGGATCTTAATATGTACACCTTAGAGGAAAGGCGGGATAGAGGTGATATGATTGAGATGTTTAAATACCTCCGTGGCATAAATGTTCAGGGAGAGAGCCTCTTTCAATTGAAAGCAAGTTCTGCTACGAGGGGACATGGGATGAGGGTGAAGGGAGATAGATTCAGGAGTGATATGCGGAAATATTTCTTTACGGAAAGAGTAGTGGATCCGTGGAATAGTCTCCCAGTGGAGGTGGTAGAGATGAGGACAGTAACTGAATTCAAAAAAGCTTGGGACAAACACAGAGGATCTCTAAAGGTAAAAAGGGGACTGTTGTAGTTGTTATGGAAGGACAGACTAGATAGGCCATGTGGTCTTTTTCTGTCATCATATTTCTATGTTTCTATGTTTCTAACTCTAAAGACTGAGTGGGAGTTAGACTGGATTTTGGGATGTTTATTACCAGCCCTAAATACTGAAGAATATGCATTGTGCAGGATAGAGAAGTCCTGGCCTCTGACTCTGTTGGGGCTCTAAGTAAGGGAAGACGAATATCCCTAGAGTGCAGAGAAATGCTGCTACTACAGCCATGCATTTCGTGAACACCCTTTGTGCTGAGGCCAGGCCAAAAGGAAGCACCCTGTATTGGTAGTGCTTTTGTTGAAAAAGGAACCGAAGGAACCTTCTGTGGGTTGGATGGATGAGGACATGAGTGTACGCATCCTTGAGATCTAAAGAACAAAGCCAATCCTGACTCTGAAGGTATGGCAGCAGAGATTCAAGAGAAATCATCTTGAATTTCTCCTTGACAAGGAATTTGTTCAATTCTCTGAGGTCTAAGATGGGTCTGTAATCCCCTGTTTTCTTTGGGATAAGAAAATAAGGGGAATAGAACCCTGTACCCTGCTGATGAATGGGTACTTCTTCTATTGCCCCTTGGGCAAGAAGGATAGCGACCTCCTGACCTAACAGGTTGATGAGGGAGGTCGGAGAATTGAACTGTTTACTATTGTGTGAGGGGGCATGCTTGAAAAATGAAGCTTGTACCCCCTCCTTTATGATGGAGAGTGTCCAATGCTCTGCTGTTATCTGCCCCCATCTGGGGGCAAAATGACATAACCTTCCTGAAATGGTGGAAGGCTCTGGTCCCCCGAGAGCCAGGAAGGCTAAGTTCTCTAGCTGAAAGTCAAAGGCCCTGTGGAGGCTGAGACTTAGCAGTCTTTGCTTTCTTCTGTTTGGGTGGTTGCTGACCTTTCCTGGCAAGCTGACCTGCAGAACGTCCCTGCTGAACATAAGCAGGATAATATTTTCTCTTTTTAGAAAAGAATGGTTTCTTGAACAATTTCTTTCTAGCAGGATCAGCTGTGGACATGGATAACCTATCCAAAGTGGAGTTGTCAGCATCCATCTCATTGGCCTTTTCCTGCCAATCTTTACCAAACAGGTTCTCACCAGTACAAGGGATATTTCCCAATTTGTCTTGTACCCAGAGCTCTAGATCAGAAGCCTGGAGCCAAGCAATTCTACGTGCACCTATGGCAATAGCCGAGGTTCTGCTTATGCACTCAAAGCAGTCAAAGGCTGCACAGTTGGCAAATTTAGAAACATCTTGGGCATGTTTGACCGAAGTGAGAAAATCCTGTCTTCCATCCTCAGGAAGAATAGGACTTAAAGCCTCTAAATCATCTGTGACCTCCTTCAGGAACATTCCCATGTAGAGACTATAGGAACTGATCCTGGCAGAAAGCATGGAAGCTTGGAAGACCCGACGTCCAAAAAGCATCCAGGGTTCTGCACTCACGTCCTGGAGGATTAGAGGCATGTCTCTCTGCACTCTTGATCCTTCTCATAGCTGATTCCACTACAATAGAGTGGTGAGGAAGCTGAGTCTTATGGAAACCAGGACAAGGCGGGACTCGATACATAGTATCCAGTCTGCGAGAATTAGGAGAGGTGGTAAGAGGTGTCTCCCACATCCTTAACATGAGATCATATAAAATCTCATGAATGGGCAAGGTAGCTGCCTCCTTAGGAGTTTTGGGATATTGTAGAATTTCCAACTCCTTGGCCCTTGGCTCTGTTTCAGGGGCCACAGTAATGGACAGGCCCCGAGCCACCTCCCTGATAAAATCCTGGAAGGAAATATCCTCTGGAGGGCACATCCTGCATTTAGGGGAGGAGGGCTCCTCTGGGAGAAGCATCGCTGCATCGACTGAACTGTCAGAATCCTCAGATTCTTCTGAGGACTCTTAGTACCGTCTGTCCGGATGCTCTTGAAGAGCCTGATACCTGTACTGACCTTAGTCTGTACCGGGAGTAACCGGTACTGGGGTATCAGTACCGGAGGTCATCGGATGACTGGGTACCGGCAAAGCAGACACCGATGCCGATGCTATCGGTACCAGTACCGATGCCGGTACCGGTTGAATTGTCTGTCGCGGTTCCGAGTGCGTCGATGCCGCAAGGAGAGCTGCCAGACTGCGCTCAATAGCCAGGACTCTCTGGTCTATTGATGCTGCCAATACCTGGATGTCGGTACCGGAGGAGACCACTGGTACCCCAGAGCATGGCACCAGTAGTTCTGCCGAGGTCGAGGCCTCGAGAACATCCTAGAACCCCGATAATGCTTTGGAAGCCGAAGCCTCCTGCCGGGGCAATTTTGCCGGTGCAGAATCCTCAAGGGCAACACCAGAGGCATCTCGATGCTTAGAAGGAGATCTACCCTTTGAGGACCAGCTGGACTTATGTTTAGTTACCTGAGATCCACGGGAGGAAGAAGCAGCCCTGAAAGACGTCGATGCCACCGAAGCTGCATCAGATGGAAACAGGGTACTGAGCTCGGTTCTGCCAAACTCTTTTAGACATCATGGCGCAGGACATACAATCCGTGATGGAGTGGTCAGGACCTAAACATTTTAGACACCATTCATGGGTGTCGGTGACGGAAATGGTACCGCTACACTTGGTGCACCTTTTGAAACCTGAAGCAGGTTTCTCCATGGTAAGGAAAGGTTTTTGGGCCTAAGGCCCAAAAAGGCGCATGCACCTGAAGAAAAAGAAAAAAAGAGAATTATATATATATTTTTTTTTAAAAGACAGAAATAAGAAGAAAAAAAACAGCGGTACCGGTAAAGCATTGAGGAAGGCAGACGCGACCACAAAAAAGAAATAAATAAAAAAGAATTCTTCAGCGGTGACAGGAACGACGACCTGCTGGCTCCGCGGAAAAAGAAGAACTGGCGAGAGGCAGTTGGGAAAGGCGGGAAGGCAGCATGCAGGCACTGTGGGATGCTCCCAAAAGCTTTCTAATTGGACGCTGGGGAGCGTTCCCGCGCAGGCTCCGTCAGTACCGACGATACCCATATGTGATGACTACATTTCTGCTTGTTCCTGGAGATAAAGAGCTCCAATTTAAAATTCTATTCATCATCTAGTCATGAGAGCTAATGCAAAGTCTCTAAACAAGAGTGTGCATAATGGGTTGGTGATCCATGTCGTTCAGAAAACTAAATGGATACTCTAAAAATCTGATTACATGGATTCCATTTTAAAAAAAATCAAATGCTGTCTTACTGTCAGTTATTGTACCTATTAACTCTTATTCTATATTAAGAATTATGTTAAGGTCATTGTAGCATGGGACCAACTTGGCTCCTCCCCCCATCAAGGACTTGACAGCTTAATTAGGATTTACCATCCAAATATGAGTATCTTGGCATGGTCTGAAAAACTAGAGAGAGAAAAAAACCACACAAAATCTCTTTACACCTGGGTGAATTCTGTGCAAAAATTTAGAAAATTCTGCATGCTTTATTAGTAACTTTTTGTGCAGAACCCCCTATCGCAAAGCCTAGCTGCTTCTCTAAACCCAAAATTCACCCTGCCTTTTCCTCCTAAGCTCTCTCCCCAATTCCCAAGCCTTCGTTGTCTTCCTTATTTTCTCTTCTAATTTCTAGCACGATCCATACTGCTGTCTGTCCCTAATGTCTATCCTCATGCTCTTACACGCACCTTACCTCCTCTTCCATCCCCATGCACCCAATCTTCTCTCCCTTACCTCTCCTCCTTTTTTCCAAGGCATATACCTCCACCTTTCTCTCTTACCACCCATCTACAGTCCCCCAGCCTTCAGCCCCTTCAGCATCTCTTCTCCCACCCAAACCACCAGTGGCTTTTTAACACAGACGTGGGAGCATTTCCTTTTACTCCCACAGCTCTTTCAAAAGGAAAACAAAAACACTTTGTCAGAAATAGGAAGAGCTTGTTTACCTTTTTAAAATGTGGGCTTGAGTCAGAATCTAGCACAGCTCCAGGAGCAAATGGAAATGCTCCCACAGCTGTGA
This sequence comes from Ichthyophis bannanicus, assembly GCA_033557465.1. NCBI lineage: Eukaryota > Metazoa > Chordata > Amphibia > Gymnophiona > Ichthyophiidae > Ichthyophis > Ichthyophis bannanicus. The sequence goes on along the minus strand of CM066032.1, from coordinate 1,611,896,120 downwards.
AGAAGCTCAAAGCAAGGCAGGCTCTGGTGCCCTTAAAAGCTTGTATGCCGCCTCACTGGCTCGCTAATGCCTCCATGGAATTCTGTGTTGCGCAGAATTCCCTCAGGAGCAAATATTTTTGACTTTATCATCACTTCAGCCATCTTGGTTCAATCATATGAAGTATATGGCTACTATTACACTGATGACATCCTATTAGTGACGGGCTTAGAGTCTAATTGTCATAATGTCTGGTTTCAATACACTAAATGGCAGTCTCTAAATGGTTTCATAATCATAAACAAACTCAATCCTGCAAAACTCTCATGCTATGTAGCTAACCAGTAAGGTTTTCTCCCCAAATCTCAGCATCTTTTAGGTCATTCCTCCTCTCTGAAAATATTAGGGATGGAGATAGACTCTCAATTGACCTTAGATAAGCAAAGCTTGGCTGGAACCTGTTAATTTCCTTTTCTTAAATCCTGCTAGACTAGTCCAGATGAGTGGGTTATACACCCTTGCTAGTAGACCAGAGCAGGCTTTCAGGGGCATCATTTGCCTGTGTAAGTGTGGTGTAGCACAGATTAGCCCGTATGACACTTCCCAAGCAGAACAATGTGCCTGAAAAAACGCTGGTGAAGCCATTAAACCAGAGCAAAAATAACTTTATAGAAGAAATTTTGTTCTTACCAAATCATGACTCCGCATAAGGCACTGATACTAAAATACTGTTAAAAGGTAACAGGACTCCAACCAATAAGCATATAGTCTCCCTGGGGTGGGTCCTGGACTCGTCTAGCAGGATTCAAAGAAATGAAATTAACAGGTATGGAAACCTTTTCCTTCATTATCTTGCTACATCAGTACGACATACCCAAGCAGTCAGGACCCAGTGTGGAGGAATACACTCTGGCCAGAACTGCTCTGCCAAAGGCATCATCTATACCAACTCCCACCTACAACCTACAATGCTTCACAAAGGCAGATTCAGTCCATGAGGAGGCTTGCATCCTAGTGAAGTGGGCTCATATTCCCTCCATGACTTGTTTCCCCATAGGAGATAGGCTGAACTAATAGCCTCCTTAATCCAGCAGGCAAATGAAGACTTGGCCACTGCCTGCCCCTTCCTTGGACCATGGAACAGGACAAAAAAGATTATCTGGCCAATGAAAGGGATTAGTAATGTCCAGATACTTCAACAAGGACCTGCTCACATCCAACAGGAGGAGGGCAAGACTACCATCTGATTTCCAACTTTTTTATTATTTTTCACACATACTTACAATCATTTATATCACGATACTCGGGGTCCACTCACCCCCTCATCAATACAATGGCATAAGTATTCCCATACTCGGACTTCTCACTGCTCTAAGGTACCTCTAACGCAGTTCTACAGCAACATTTTTAGCTTGTTTACTGGGCCCTGGATTAGGGAGTACGTGGTGCACACTTCAACAACATTATCATGGCACTATCACCAATCCCTAATAGGTCAGAATACATAATGGAAGCATATGCTGTAAACATATGATATAAACACACACACAAACATCAATTCAAACACCCACACCCAATACCCAAGAAACAACCCCTTGTACTTCCCCCCTCCCGAACCCTCCCTTCCATCCATTGCTATTCTTTCCCCAGGGAGTACTGATCTCATAGGACAACCCATCAGACATTTAACAGTGCGCTTCGCTCTTTCATAGATAGGGTGTTCATAACAGGCAACCATAACTCCACAAAGGCTTCCCAACACTTCCCTTCTAGTCGCCTGGCTGTTAACTTCTCCATTTGCATTAAATACATAGAATAGTGTGTACGATATGAACCCCGATGGGAAATCCGGACTCCCCACCAATGGAAGCAACAGGGAACACCTCCAGTTCCATCCGCAGTGGGTGCACAAGGCTCGCCATGCGGCACGTAAAGTCCCCATATACATCCCTCCCCCTCTACAAGCTGATAGAGTTTATCTGAATGCAATATGTATAAGCTATGATATGGGGAGCACATCCAGTTTAGCTGGTGCACTGGGGCACACCCTCCCTCCTCCATCACAAGTCCCAGAATGTGTCTTACCATGTAGCAGAGGTTGTAATTATGAACTGAAGGGAGCTCTAATCCCCCCCTCCTCCCTCCGCCTCATCAGGGCCCTCAAGGGAATACAAGCTTGCCTGCCTCTCCACAGAAAGCCATTAAGACTTTTCTCGAAGCTCCTCCAATCTCCAGCTAACACCCAAATAGGTAGCAGCCGAAGTACATCTAACCCCCTTGGGAGTTTCACCATTGTGAACAGAGCTATCTTCCCCCTCAGGGACAGGGGAAGCACCACTCACCTACTAAAGGTCGCCCTGGCTCTCTCCACCATCCCTGGTATATTCGACTTATACAGCCTGTTTGGGCTGTCCGGTAGCTGTATGCCTAAGTATCGAATCGAATCTCACGCCCATTTCAGCGGAAATGCCCCAATCCACCACTGTCTCGCTCTCTCCCTACATCTAGGGCCATTGACCTAGCTGTATTAATTTTGAGCCCGGAGAAGCTGCCTTAGCGCTTCATCAGTTGAAGTGTCTGTGTGAGCGACCCCTGCGGCTCAGTTAAACACAAAAGCATATCATCCGCAAATGCACTTAGCTTCATCTCCTCCTTTCCCACCTTTACACCCACTATCTTTGTCTCATTTTGTATTGCCCTTAGAAGGGGTTCCAATCCAAGTACAAAACAGGAGAGGGGACAAGGGACAGCCCTGCCATGCTGCCCCTTTCTAAAGTGAAGGGGTCTGAAAACACTCCATTCACCCCTACCTTTGCCATAGGTGTCATGTACAGAACTTGGACCCACTGCACAAAGGTGCCCTGAAACCCAAAACTCTGCAGCGCGTCCCACAGGTACTTCAAGGCCACCCTGTCGAATGCTTTCTCCGCGTAGAGGCTTACCAGAAGTAATGCCGTTTCCTCTCTCACACAATGTTCCATCCCCAGAATCAATTTTGCAATGTTTTTGGAGGCATCCCGTCCCTGGACAAATCCCACCTGCCTAGAGTCAATAAACTGGGGTAGCATGGGATTTAATCTCACCACTAAAATTGATGCTAGTATCTTTATGTCAAAGTTTATAAGCGATATGGGCCTATATGAGGCTGGATCTTGCAAGTCCTTCCCTTCTTTCGAGATCACCGTGATGTTTGCACATCTCATGTCCCTGGGAAAGCATCCATCCTGGAGGACCTTTTCGTACATAGCCACCAATGTGGGCATTAAATTACGTTCAAGTATCTTATAGTACTCTGCGCCAAATCCATCTGGCCTAGGAGCCTTGTGGAGTTTCCCACTCCTAATCACTTTTTGGATTCCCGCCCCCCCCCCCCCCTCCGTTAGCGGAGCATTTAACCGCTGCAGATCTCCCTCCTATAATTTGGGGCGCGCCAGTGCATTCAAAAATTCCCTGCCCTGCTCATATTCTCTCTCCTCCTCCGTGTACAATTGGGCATAAAATTTCCAGAGGATATCTGCTATCTGATGTGGCTGGTGTTGTAGGACCCCCTCCCTCACCCCTAAGAACAGGGACAAAGTGTGCACCCCCCGGAAATCTAACCAACTTAGCTAGCAGCCTTCCTATCCTATTACCATTTAATTTAATTTAATTTACAGATTTTTTTTATATACCGCTCCTTCCATTGATCAGATGCTGTTTACATGGAACAACAGTAAACAGGGAGAGCTGTTTATACAGATAACAAATTGGAACTTACATACTTACATACAACTTACATACAACTTTAGGTGTCGTTGCTTCCGGTAGGCCTGTAATAGAAGGGCCTTGTGCTGGAAGTTTAGAATCCTCGCCAGCACCGGCCTTGGTCTCTCTCTACCTTCCATCCTTTGACCAAGCCGATATTTGCCATATTTATAGAGCTGGTGCTTGTAATATTGCAGAGACATTGTAGCCCGTCTCTGGAGTAGTTCATTAAGTGCCGCTTGGGACCTAGTATATTCCTGTTGTATGGACCTATCCCTTGTTCTGCTAAGTTTCCTTTGTAGGTCTTGCATGGTTCGTTCTAGGACTAAAAACTGTGATCCAGATGTCTACGCCTCTGTATGATATATGTTATGATAGCCCCCCTCATTACCACCTTACTAACCTCCCAGAACAAAAGGGGTGAACATTGGGGGGTATCATTGAACAAGGTGTACTTATCCCACTTCTCTCCTAGGAACTTTCGAAAATCTTTATCTTCCCACAGATATACAGGAAACCTCCACCCCATTGTTGATGGACTCTGGCTATCCCAGGTCACCCATACCATACCATGGTCCGACACCACCACCGGTTCAATACCTGCCTGCACAATCTGCAAAAGGCCCCCTTCATTCACCAAGATATAGTCAATTCTTGACCAAGTCTGATGGGCTCTTGACTGGTGTGTGTATTCACGTATCCCAGGATGCAAGGTACGCCACACATCCACCATGTCCCCCAACCTACAAAGAAAACCCACCCCTTTTTTGGACCATGCTCCTTTCCCACTATCCCCTGATTTATCCAATTTCGGGTCATGCGGGCAGTTAAAATCTCCTGCCATGAATAGTTTTCTCCTTCCTGCTTTCTTAATAAACCCCAGCAGGGATTTAAAGAACTCATGATCGTATACATTCAGGGCATACACATTCCCTATCCAAATTTCCTCATTGTATAATCTGGCAATCAGCAAAATATATCTCCCCTGGGGGTCAACCTCACACTTGCTCACATTCAACGGCAAACCTCTTTTCACCAGCACTGCTACCCACCCCCTCTTGGCACCTGTTGTTGCCCCGTATACGCTCGCTACCCAATCTCTGGCAAGTTTCTCATGCTCGACAGCACTCAGATGGGTCTCCTGCAGCAGCGCTATTTGTGCCCCTTTTAAGAGCTTGGAGGATTTTGGTGCGCTTAACTGATGATCCAATCCTCCCCAAATTCCATGAAATTATCTTTACATTATGTAGCCTTCCTGTTTAACGCATCCACAACTCACATATGTGGCATCTCCTTTTGCTCCAGAGGTCGTCCAGCCCCGACTTCAGAGAAACGCTCCAACACCCCATGTGCACAATATTCCCTCTGGGATTGCCCTATTTCCTTCTTTGACCTAACCTTTCTCCCACCGTTTCTTTCCTCCCCTTCCATTTTTCCATCCCCTCTCTCCCCCTTATCCCCCCCACCCTCAGCCTCCCCCCTTATTAATCCCACCAAAACTCACACATATAAACAAAATTCTCAGTTATCACACTCGCACACACCCACATACCCCTCGACACTCCCCCCCCATCTCCCCTCCCTCCCCTCTCCTATTATCAGTCCGTCTTGCTGTGCCAAGAGCCCCCAAACACAGGAGTTAGATCACTGTCCACACCTTTGGGCCTCCCCACCTCCAAGACTCTGGCGTGCCTATGGAAGGGAGGTCGTCCTCGTTCAGCATAGCATAACTCCTCCCCCCCCCCTCGGTATTCCCCTTTTCCACCGTACAGAGAGTCTTAGCCTTATTTAAATCTCCAAAGTGCTAGACCAACAACATATATGTCCAGGCTATACTCTCTCAAGTGCCTTTTCCAATTGCAATGTGGCCGCAAATTTTCTCGCCACTGCCGCCTGCTCAAAAGCATGTGTCACTCCCTTGTGGTGTATTCTCAAAGTGGCAGGGTAGCTCAGAGCAAAACGTATGCCTCCACATGCCAGCTCACTACAAATCGTAGAAAATTCTTTCCTCTTTGCGGCAAGCACCGCCGAGTAGTCCTGGAACATAAGTATAGGCTTGTTGTTCAACTTTAGGTGTCGTTGCTTCCGGTAGGCCTGTAATAGAAGGGCCTTGTGCTGGAAGTTTAGAATCCTCGCCAGCACCGGCCTTGGTCTCTCTCTACCTTCCATCCTTTGACCAAGCCAATGCACTCTTTCCACTTTTATCTTGCCTTGTATGGTCTCTAGGCCCAGCTCCTTCGGCAGCCACACCTCAAACAATTCTGCCAGTTGCTGTTCTGACCAGTTCTCAGGCACTCCCACAAGGCGCAAGTTGTTTCTCCTAGATCTGTTCTCAAGATCATCTACTTTTAGCATCAGCGCTTCAATCTGCTGCTGGTGTTTTTGGGTGTCTCGTTAACTCAGTATCTTCCAATGCAGTCACTCGCTGTTCCACCTCCTCCACTCTATGTGTTCTCAGCAAAGGTTTCACCCATTTGTTCCAACTTCATCACATTGTCAAACCTAGGCTCAAGCATTTTGACTACCTCCTGTGCTGTTTCCTCCAGGCCCGATTCTACACGCTCCTTCCCCAGGGAATCTAGCACGCTACTATTTCTCATCGCAGTCGCCATCTTGGTTTCCCGTGCAGTCGTAGTTTTCTCCTTTTTCGCCAACTGCATTGTGTCCGCAAGCCAACGCCACTCAGACACTTTCCACTACTGAGCCTTCTCTTCATTGCTTCCACCACCCACTCTCCCAACTTGCAGCCTTTTCCGTCCGATTTTATTTAGATTCAGCAGGGTGGCCTGGGAGCGCAGTAAGGAACTCCTCACCCGCTCATGCGCTCACGTGATCTCGCCCTACCATCTGATTAACATGAAAGGAAGACAGCATTTTCAAGAAAAGATGGCATTGTCCTCAAGGAGACAGATGCTGCTGCGATGACCAGAAAAGGCTACCTATAGGACAAGACTGGTAGTTCGAATACACACCTAGCAGATGCCATAGCCACTAGAAACATTACCTGCAGGGCCAAATTCTCAAGAGAAGTCCTCCAAAGGAGCTCAATGGTAGACCTTTCAGTGCCCTCAACACCAGAGAAAGGCTTCACTGTCACACAACCAGACGCAAGAGCAGACAGCTCTGCTTCTTCTCTTTGAGCAAACAAGACATCAGGGTATGCTACTCTGAATTCTTGCCCAGTAGCACACAATAGCCGCCATCTGAGAGTTCAGAGCCCAACCCTGCTCCAAACCAGCCTATGAGGAGGACAAAATGGTGTCTATGTCCACTCTCCTGGCTTGTAGAACCTCAAAAAAGAACACCATCTCTCCAACATACTCCAGATACCGATGCAAGCCAAAGTACAGACCCTCTGGGCCTTAAGGAGGGTATAGAATACTGCCCCAGAGTACCTTTTCCTAGTAAGCTTTTGCCTCTCAAGGGCTAGGCTGTAAGTGAGACAGGAATAGCCTCCTTAACCAGCGGATCCTGGATGTTGATGACTTCCAATATATGGGCTGCTGTCAGAGACACCAAATGAATTTCCACATGACAGAGCTCTGCCATTTCTGTGGCCACTGCAATGCTGAGTATGCCATCTTGCTTGACAAAATAAGCTGCCATCTTGCTTGACAAAATAAGCCATGACATTGTCTGACAACACCAACTGTTCTGCCCTACAAAGAGGACAAACTTCTCCAGGGCCAGACTAAATGTCCTAGTCATCAACCTATTGACAGAACAGGTGGTCTCCTTGAGGTGACCAGCACCACTGAACAAAATGACCCCAACAGTAGGCTCCCCAGCCCAGTCTAATGCCAGTGGCATCCCATTCATCAGCAGGTGAGTCTACACCCACCAATCCTTGTTATATTCCTGGGAAGAGGAAGGTGCTGCTCGAACAGCTAGGAACATGGAGACCAGCAAGATAACAGTCTCTGCAAGGATCACATGTGTGTCCTCGACCAAGACACCAATCTGAGGATCGATGCCATTGATTCCAAGAGTGACAGGTAGTCCCATGCCCTGGAGCTGCCTGAGAGCAAAACCTCTAGAGCTGTAACTGCAACTTGCTCAACCTGTCCAGGGGGAGAAACACCATGCCCAGATAGGTTTGAAGCAGGCACCCAAATACTTCAGGTCCTGGGAGGGAAACCATACTGCTCTTGGAATGGTTGATTACTCATCAGGGGTTTATCCAGCCACCAAATCACCTAGTATTTGTCCTCCCTGGATCTCTCCAAAGAGTAAGAACATAAGATATGCCATACTGGGTCAGACCAAGGTCCATCAAGCCCAGTATCCTGTTTCCAACAGTGGTCAATCTAGGTCACACATACCTAGCAGTTTCCCCAAAAGACACAGGTTCCACAATGCTTGTACTGGGTCAAGCATTGATATCCTGGGTCCCTTCTTAATAATGATTTATGGACCTTTCCTCCAGGAACTTGTCCAAACCTTTTTTAAACCCAGCTACAATAACAGCATTTACTACATCCTCCGGTGACAAATTCCAAAGTTTGATTACACGTTGAGTGAAAAAATATTTTCTTTTATTAGTCTTAAATAGTTTACCCTGTAGCTTCATTGCATGTCCCCTAGTCTTTCTATATTCTGATAACGTAAACAATTATCTACGTTTACCCGTTCCACTCCGTTCATTAATTTATAGACTTCTATCATATCTCCCCTCAGCCGTCTCTTTTCCAGGTTAAAGAGCCCTAACCTTTTTAGCCTTTCTTCATAGGAGTATCCTTCCATCCCCTGTACCATTTTGGTGGCTCTTCTCTGAACCTTTTCTAATAACGCTATATCCTTTTTAAGATACAGCGACCAGAATTGCACACAATATTCAAATTGCGGTCTCACCATGGAACGATATAGAGGCATTATAATATCTTTTGTTTTATTTTCCATTCCTTTCCTTATGATACCTAGCATTCTATTTGCTCTCTTGACCGCCGCTGCACACTGGGCCGAGGGTTTTAACATGTTATCCCCTATGACGCCTAAATCTTTTTCCTGGGTGGTGATTCCTAATGTGGAACCTTGCATCGTGTAACCATAGTTTGGGTTGTTCTTCCCTAGGTGCATAACTTTGCACTTGTCCACATTAAATTTCATCTGCCATTCTGATGCCCAGTCTTCCAATTTATCAAGATCCTCTTGCAATTTTACACAATCCTCTTGGGTTTTAACAACTTTAAATAGTTTTGTCTCATCTGTAAATTTGATAACCTCACTCGTTATTCCACTTTCCAGGTCATTTATGAATATGCTAAAAAGCAGCGGACCCAGCACAGATCTCTGGGGTACACCACTATTCACCTTTCTCCATTGGGAAAATTGGCCATTTAACCTTACCCTCTTCTTTATATCTTTTAACCAGTTCCTGATCCACAACAGTACACTGCCTCCTATCCCATAACTCTCTAGTTTTGCCAAAAGTCTCTGATGAGGGACCTTGTCAAAGGCTTTCTGAAAGTCCAGATACACTACAATCAACCGACTCACCTTTGTCCACCTGTTTATTCACACCTTCAAAAACACATAACAGATTAGTAAATCAAGATCTTCCTTGTCTAAAGCCATGTTGGCTGTCTCCCATTAAGCCATGACTATCTACATGCTGAGTAATTTTATTCTTTATGATGGTTTCTACCATTTTTCCCAGTACTGACGTCAGGCTCACTGGTCTGTAGTTTGCCGTTTCACCCCTGGAACCCTTTTTAAAAATTGGTGTTACAATGGCGATCCTCCAATCTTCAGGTATTAGAGATGATTTTAATGATAGTTCACAGAGTCAGCCTGGATCAGCCAGTCTAGGTACAGATGAACTCAGATGCCCTGCTTGCACAGAAGGGATGCTTCCGCCGCCTCCCTCACTATGACCTTTGAAAAGGTGCAAGGGGCCAAAGCCAGATCGAAGGGCAGAATGCAAAACGGAAAATGGCACCCCACTACTACTAAACATTTCTATAGCGCTGAAGGTATATGCAATACTGTACATACACCTAAGAGACGGTCCCTGCTATGAACAGAGTCTGGAGTTGGCAGTAGAAGAGAAGGGCGCAGATAAAGCGTAGTTACTCACCTGCAACAGGTGTTCTCCAGGGACAGCAGGAATCAGTCCTCACATATGGGTGACATCGGCACTGACGGAGCCCTCGTGCGGAGCAAATCTCCAGCTTTCAGAGAAAGCCTTTGGGAGTTGCCATCACGCATGCACGGTCCCCTTCCCGCCCAAGGGGGCTATCTTTGCTTGAAGAGTGCCGATTCTGGCCCCAATGAACTCCAGCTGTTGAGTCAGAGTGAGGCTGGACTTGGGGTAGTTGATTACAAACCCTAGGTATTGCAGCACTTGGATGGTGCGAGTTGTGGCCTGGTGGACCTCGATGGCTGAAGTGCCTCTGATGAGCCAGTCGTCGAGATAGGGGAAGACAAAGAGCCCTTGGAGCCTGAGAAAGGCAGCAACCACTGCCAAGTACTTTGTGAACACCCTGGGGGCCGAGGCCAGGCCAAAGGGGAATACCCTCTACTGGTAGTGATTGCCTCCCACCACAAAGCGCAGCTACTGCCTGTGGCTTGGGTGTATTAGGATATGTGTATATGCATCCTTAAGGTCTAAGGAGCATAGCCAGTCTCCCTGGCGGAAGTAAGGCAGCAATATTCCAAGGGAGAGCATCTTGAATTTCTTCCTCACCAGGAATTTGTTGAGGTTGTGCAGGTTGAGGATAGGTCTGAGGCACTGTTCCCTCTAAGCTGTGCGCGTGTGCGCGCACACACCCCTCGCCGAGCGAGCGCACATACTTTACAACAGAGCGCACAAACATTACGGCTCTGATTCTGATAGAAAACAACACAGACGTCTTAAAATTTAAAAGTTATGATTGTAATTACTAGAAATTTCCCACTTCATTTAGTAATCGTCTATTTTCATTTAATTTGATTAAAATCAATGTGGTGTGCATACTGTATTCTGACGTGTAGTCAAATTTTAAAGTATATAACTCAGAGTGTCATTATGTGGCGCACAAAAATTTAACCTTCCTTCAAAAGCTGCACACAACTGATATTTTATGCGACACAGCCTACAGAAAATTAGAGGGAACATTGGTCTGAGGCCTCCTGTCCTCTCTGGCACCAGAAAGTACCTGGAGTAGAAGCCCCTGCCCTGCAGGTGGTGGGGCACCGGTTCTACCGCCTGATCCTCGTGAAGACCCGCCAACTCCTTCAGAAGGTGGTCCAGGTTAAGGGGAGACTCAAGGGGCTCTCCCGGGAAGTAATGTGGAGGCACCTGGGCTAGGTGAAGACAGCCCTCCCGGACCACCTGTAAGGCCCAGGCATCAATGTTAATAGTTGTCCACCTGTGGGCATACAAAGCAAGTCGGCCTCCTGTGATCTGCCTGGCTCCTGTGGGAAGAGGGGCCATGCTGCAGGAGTTAAAATCCACTGCCAGGCTGGACCGGAGCCGGAGCCTGGGGTTTGGGGGCTTTCTGCTTACACCGGCCATGCCCCTGTCCTTTGGCCTGCTGCCCCTGTTGTGGAGCCAGGAAGACATGAAAATGGGGGTAGCTTTGGCAAGCAGCACCCTTCCTCGGGTAAAAGGGCTTTTTACCCGAGCCCTTCTTGCGAGAAGGGGCAGAGGTCTTCTTGGAGAGCCATGTCCTCGTCATGTACTCGGTCTCCAGCTCTATGGCCTTGTCGGTCATGGGTTTGCTAAAGAGATTCTCCCCTTGTCATGGGACATCAACTTGTCCTGAACCCATTGCTCGAGGTCCGTCGACTGCAGCCATGCCTGGCGGCATGCACTGATGCCAGCCGCAGCTACCAGGGCCGCCGACTCGAACCCATCATAGGCCACCCGAGACAAACTTCGAGCACTCACAGACTGCTTTGGACAGGCCCCTGAAGCGCTGCAAAGGTTCCCCGGAGAGACCAGCCGAGAACCCGGCGAATTCCTTCGACAGGTCTCTCAGGTACATGCCCATGTACAGCTGGTATGCCTGGATCCGACAAGTCAGCATTGAACCCTGGAAGCACTTCCTGCCGAGGGCATCCACGTTGTGGGCCTCCCTGCTGGGGGGTACCGAGGCGTGCATCTTCTGGCTCTTCAGCCTGCACATGGCCGATTCCACAACCATGGAGTTGTGCGGCAGCTGCGACTTTTGAAACCCAGGGCTCCGGCAGACTCGATACATAGAGTCGAGCCATTTGCTGATCACCGGAACCGACGCCAGTACCTCCCATATGCGGAGCATCAGACGTTCCAGGATCGGAGGCACGGGTACAGTAAGGGCCTCCCGAGGTGGGGGCCTCATACTGGAGGATCTCGAGCTCGTCGGCTTGAGGATCCTCTTCGGAATCCATGGGGAACAAAGCCTTGGACATATCCCGCATGAAGTCCAAGAACCTCATGTCCTCTGGAGGGGACCATTCTCCGAGGCTCGGTGAATCGGAAGGGACATCCCTATGTCGGCGGGTATCCGCGGACTCCTCGCCTTCGGTTTCCTATGAGGAGGAATCAAGGGGCTCGTCAGGCATCGAGGGCCCCGGCGCCAACCGCCCCAATGCCGGCAGGCTCGGTGGCAACGAACTCGATCCCGAATGGGAGGCCGAGTGAGACCTCGGCTGAGGATCGGCTCGGCCTCTGGGGTCAATTTTGAGGGCCTGGTGGTTGGGGCAAAGGAACCGGACAGGCAAGCTATCAGCGCCACACGGGCCACAGACAGTCGGGTCATGGTTGGGCCCGAGGCACTGGAGACAGCAGTCATGCGTATCGGTGAGGGACATAAGTTTCACGCACCGATTGCATTTCTTAAACCTGCTGTTAGCCATCAGAGGAAAAAGGGCCCCTGCAAGGTCGAAGACATGGGCTGCCAGTGAAAAGAGAAAAAAAGGCACGAACGCCGCCAGTCACAATGAACAAAAAACAAAAAAGAGAGACGGACTCGATACCGGCGTACCAAGCCGAAGGCAAGAAGAGGTACCGGTGTCGACCAGTTGAAAAAGCAAGAGAAAAATCTACTTTTTGGGGGGACACAGTGGACTGCGTCCGAAGGGCTCCGTGGAAAACAGGAGACTGAGCAAGATGGCACACTTGGGCGTGAAGGGGATCATGCATGTGTGATGGCAACTGCCAAAGACTTTCTCTGAAAGCTGAGGATTTGCTCCGCATGAGGGCTCCGTCGGCACTGACGTCACCCATATGTGAGGACTGACTTCCTGCTTGTTCCCGGAGAAAAGTGATTTATCTGATGAGTAGAGTTCCCAAGGAAGGGTGTAGGGAGAGAGAGACTAGAGGTAATGAGATGAGAGATTGCATTTGTAGGTTAGGAAGAAATAGTTTGAATTTGATGTGGAAACACACAATCAATGAAATGATGTTAGAAGAGGGTATAGCAATACTGGTAAAACATTAGTCATGCGGCTGAGTTCTGAAAGGATTGAATAGGACAAAGAAGCGGAGTAACTTCTGATGTTCCTCCCTGATGGAAATATGAAGGTATGCCTCAGAAAGATGCAAGGAGTTGAGCAACTTTCCCTGTCAAATTGACACAATGACCAACCTAAGTCTTCATGAGGAAATGGGGAACTCAGCTTGGCAATGACCACTTTCAGATACAGGATAGTCTGGAAGGACTCTGTCCATTGGGACCACGAAGGAAATGGAATAATGATCCCGAGCTATCTCTGCAGAGGGCATGGGTATGACAGCCTGCAGCTGCAGGAGGTGCTAAAGAGTTCTTGCGACCACCATTGCCTTTGCGCCAAGGAGCCACAAGGGGACACTACAAAGGCATCCCATAGAGGCTCTGCAAGCTCCAGAGTATACCCTTTCTCAATAGCTTCGAGGAGCCAATGATCCAAGGTAATGAGTCCATTCTGAGCGAAACTGGAGCTGCTTCCCCTACTGCCTGCACCTCAGAAGGGACCAGCCAAATCTCATTCGGAAGACTTACCACTTGCTGAGGCAGCAACTGCTGACTCCCAAAAATGCTGGGACCCCTGAAAGAGTGTATTTTCCTGGACTTAGGACCACAGGAGGGATAGGCTAGAACTCTTCCCAACCTTAAACTGCCCCCATGCTCTCTGTTAGGCCTAACAAAGAACCCCTAGTAGCCTTTGGGTCTGTCTTCTTTGCAGGTAAGCTTCTCCAGATCCACAAGGAGCAGCCATCCCTTAAAGGGGAATTTTGCTAAGCCTCAGCTTGGATACGGTGTCCACAGACCAATTCCTGGGCCACAGCCATCTACGGGCTACTACCACAACCATCAGAGACTTAGAACAGATCTTGATCAAGCCATAAAGGGCATCTGCCAAAAGAAAAAGCCCTACACTCCAATCTCACCATATCTGGGTTGTTTGATGACTGCTGGGTGCAATGCAAAAGCACTCAGGTTGCCAAGACTACACAAAACCATCTGAGTTCATTCTTAAGACCAAAGCTGTGAAAGCATTTCCACCTTCCTATCATGAGCTTCTTTCAGAGGCACACCACTCTCCATTGGGACAGTGCCGTCCTTGGTCACTACTGTGACCAGTGCGTTCACTAAAGGACTATGAACAACTATTTCATCTCCCATGGGGTAGAGAATGCAACCTCACAAGGACCTTGGTACCCTTCAGCCCTAGTTCCCGTATCTCCCATTGAGACTAGGAGCTTCCACAGCAGTTCATGAAGAGAAAAAACCTGAAGGATGCCGCCTCAAGCCTTCCAGGATAGGATCATCTGAGAGATCTCCTCAGGCGTTTCAATAATATGTGGAGCTACCATAGCATCCAAAATCAAGGTGGTGAGGTCCTACCAGTCAAACGGCCAAATCAACATCAGATCTTCCCCCTCTGCCAGAAGCAGCTCCTCTTCTTCTACTGACTCACTTCCCAGATTGCCCCAGAACTCTTTTTAGAAATTGGCATTATGTTGGCCACCCTTCAATCTGCAGGTACCACTGATTTTAATAATAAGTCATGAATTACTAGATCTGCAGTTTCATTTTTGAGTTTGTTACACTGAAGTGTATACAGTCTGCTCCAACACATCTGTTATACTATAATTTGTCAATTTTTGCCTTACTATGTCTTCCAGGGTTCATGAATTTTTCAGTTCCTCCGAATAGTCACTTTTTAATAAACGTACTCCTTGCCACATTGTCGCAACTTAAGATGATTAATCTCCAAAAAAGAATTTCAGTTGAAATACTTCACTCGGAGGGCAATTTTTCCAAATGGGTTGGTTTTGCACGTATCATGATAGTCATGAATCTCACTCCTAAACCAGGGTATGTAGAATACTTATATGTGGAGGCTTTAGTTGAAGTAAAACTTATAAACCAAGAGCCTAGATAGGAAGAGCCACCGATCCAAACCCTGCATTCCTCACTGACTGCACATCAAGCCTATAATGTTTAACAAAGGTATGCAGGGACGACCAGGTGGCCGCCCTACAGATCTCTGCTGGCGAGGCTAACTGCATCTTGGCCCACGACACAGCCTGCGCTTGGTTGAGTGCAACCTCAACCCCTCAGGCAGTTGCTTGCAATGTAGCAAGCAGGCCAAAGAGATAGCCTCCCTCACCCATTGGGAAATAGAGGCTTTTGAAGCTGCTTCCCCCTTGCGTCTTCTGCCAAACAGAACTAAAAGTCGATCCGTCTAAAAGGCTCTGTTCTTTTTAAGTAGTGTTGTAACACACCAAGGACATCCATACATTGAAGAAGAGGATCCTTCTCTGTTCCTCCTGCTCCTGAAAACACTAGGAGCGTCACTGCCTGATTAAGGTGATAAACCGACAGCACTCTGGCAAGAAAAGATGGCATCGGTCTGAGAACCACCTTCTCCTTTGCTAGGAGAAGAAAGACTACACAACAACGCCTGCAACTCAGATACCCATCTAGTCAAACAAATGGTCACTAGGAACATTGCTTTTAAGGTAAGATACTTCAAGGTACAAACACCCAATGGCTCGAAAGACAATTCCGTAGGCACCAACACCACCAAGTTGAGGTCCCACAGCGGACCACACTGGTGGCCACTCCTGTTTCACTGCCTGCAGGAGCCTAACCACATCTGGATGCGCTACTAAGGGAACTCCTTGGACTCTCCCCTGGTAGCAAGAAATGGCTGCCACCTGTAATCGTAGTGTAATGCATGTCAACCCCTTATCGAAACCCGCCTGCAAAAAGGCAAGGACCTCCAGCACTGAAGTTGAGAGGGGCTGACAGTGGCCGTTCTCACACCAGGTCTCAAAGATGCCCCACAACTGGATATAAACTAGCGAAATAGAGCATCACCTGGTCTTTAGTAACAATGCAATCACTGAGGTCGAATAGCCCCATCTCCGCAATCTCACTTGCTCAAAATCGAAGCCGTAAGCGAGAATCGATCCACCTGCAGTATCAGGATCAGTCCCTGAGAGAACAGGTCCCGCCAAGCCAGAAACCACCACAAATGGTTGACTGCCAGTCACACCAAGTCAGCATACCATGGCCACCAAGGCCAATTAGGAGCTATTAGAACCATCAGGCCCTAATGCACCTCTGTCCTCCATACCACTCTCCCTATGAGCGCCCATGAAGGAAACACAGAGCAGCCCTTCCGTTGGCCAACTCTAGCAGCAGCGCATCAAGGTCTTCCAACATTCCCACTCTTCTTCTCCTGAAAAACCGTGCTGCCTTTGCCAATTCAAACGTTGCCATGAGGTCCATAATCATTTGACCCCCCAACTCACCACCTGAGCAAACACTGCATCATTGAGCATCCACTCCCATGGATCGATATGTACCCGGCTGAGATAAATCGGCCACAACACTGCCCTTTCCTGCCACATGTGCCGCTGACAACACTTGCAGATTGTCCTCCGCCCAGGCTAACAATGAAGCTGCTTCCTTTTCCAGGTTCACACTGCTTGCTCTGTCCTGCCAACTGATGTAAGCCACTGTCATGGCGTTGTCTGAGAACACTGACGACCTTGCCTAGGAGCAGTGAACGGAACTGTTGTAACGCCAAAAATACCACTTTCAACTCGAAACGGTTGATAGACCACGCCGACTCCTGAGAGGACCAGTGACCCTGTGCAATCTGACTCGCAATGTGCTCCCCATCCGGTCACACTGGTATCCGTCATACGAGGAATCCATTTAGGCATCTCTAGCTGCATGCCAACCCTGAGATGCTCGTCCTGCAGTCACCAATGGAGAGACCTTCAGACAGGCACCGGACAAGGTAGGGGAAACAATAGTGGATGACAGTGTGCAGACCACCTTCGTAAGAAGCTATTTTGCAACAGGCACAAACGAGCCTGCGCCCATGGCACAAGCTTGATGGTTGCTGCCATGAACCCAAACACCTGAAAGTAGTGCCATGCCATTGGTCAGCTCATGCTGTGAAATCTTCTGATCTGCCCCTGCAGCATGGTCACTCGACTCTCCGGCAAGGCCACACATCCTGTCACTGTTTGAAATCTGGACCCCAGCAAGGGCCAAAGCTGACTCTTTTTGAAGTTTATCACCCATCCAAGACCCTGCAAGTACACAACCACTCTCACAATTACACGCTCACTTTCTTATTTTGATTTTGCCCAAAGGAGCCAATCGTCCAGGTAAGGATGTACCAGAATCCCCTCCTGGCGTAGTGCAGCCACTGCCACCACCATCACATTCATGAACATGCGGGGTGTGGTTGCCAAACCAAACGAAAGCGAAACTGGAAGTGCTCCATGGGACCGTGAACCTTAGAAACTGCTGATGTTCGGCTCGAATTGGTATGTGCCAGTAGGCTTCCGTCAGATCAAGAGAAGTCAAGAACTCCCCCCTCCCTGACTGCTAACATGACAGACTGGAGTATCTCCTTATGGAATCGAGGCACCCCTGAGACAATGCTTGAGATCCAAAATGAGCCGCAAGAAGCCTTCTTTCTTGGGAACGACAAAATAAATCAATTATCGACCATACTCGCCCTGGTTGTTCAGCACCCTTTTGACTGCTTGACGGTCTAGGAGTCTTTTAAAGTCTCCTGTACAGCCTGTCGTTTCCAAGCAGCTTTGCATGGAGAGAGGATAAACGTTTCTGTGAGAGGGCTCCTGAACTCTAACACCCACTGATCGAATGTAATCGGAGCCTGGACAGGATAAAAGTCCCGCAGCCTACCTATGGGTACCACCCCTGTTCTGGGCTTTCTTCACTTCATTAGGACTTCTTTGGGATTGAGGGGGAAGAAGAGAAGAACCCTCTCCCTGCTCCTCGAAAATCCCGAAAAGGACTGCTCTCTGGAAGGGAGTCTTCCCCTGTGATATGGAGCAAAATGTACTCTTGGAAACATCAATAGTTTGTGGACTGCCACTGCAGTGGGACCGCAGAACTGATTGTCTTCTATTTGTCCTCCGGAAGCCTGCCTCCTTTCGAGTCCAAGTCCTTCACCAATTTATTCAGGTCTTCACCAAATGAAAGCCTACCCAAGAAGGATAGCTTTCTCAAACATAACTTGGATGAGACATCAGCCAACCAATTCCTAAGCCAGAGATGCAGATGAGCTGCCACCACCACCGCCATACTCTTGGACAAACCTCTGATCAAATCATAAAAGAGATCTGCCAAATACGCCAGGCCGGACTCCAGCTTGGCTGCTTTGGGTGGTTGTTAGTGGCAGCTCTCTATAAATCCCTTGCGCCCATCTTAAACATGCCCATGCTACAAAGGCACCACAGACCAACGCCTGCAGGGACAGGACATTAATATCAAATGCCTGCTTCAGCAGGCTTTCCACCATCCTGTCTTGCACATCCTTAAGGGCCGAACTACCTTCCACCAGAATGGTAGTCTTCTTTGTTACCGCCAAAACTGCTGCATCCACCTTAGGAGATCGCAGGAGCTCCCTGTCCTTTTCTGGAAGCTGGTACAAGCGTGCCATAGTCCGCATTCCCTTGAACGTGGCCTGCGGCACATCCTGGATCATCTGAAGGATCACACAATGCATTGGGAACTCAGTCTGTCTTTTTGGGCCTGGAACAGAGGGTCCCTCCAGAGGCTCCTCTTCCAATGGAACCTCTGTGCCCATAGTCAGGGTCTTCAAGGAGCGAGCAATCAAAATCACCAGCTCCTCTCTCCTGAAGACGCAGACTATATGCTCCTCCTCCTTCCTGCAGCTCCAACTGCTCAGTCCCCATCTCCTGCTCTACTTCTAACTCCTCTTTTTTGTCAGAATGGATGAACCCCCAACTCTCCCCTACTTGGCCCTGGCTCACCATGTGTTCTGACCCCATCAGAGTCTAGCAAATCCCTTTTGAGTGTCTTCATTTGTGAACTCCCCGGCAACTCCTCTCCTCACTGTCTTAAACAAAAGGCCCTATATGTAAGAAGGACAAATTCAGGTGAAAAGGCGGTAGGGGCAGCTTCCCTGCCTGCTCTTTGGCCGAAAAGTGCTTCGAGGGCCTAGCAGATTTACTAGTCTTTTTAGGTTCCTCTGGTGCGGGTACTAGGGTTTTGGTGTCCCCCTCCTCTGGCCTCGCCTGTACAGCAGAAACTGAAACCATGCGAGCTGCCACGATTGAGGAGGAGCCCTGGTTCTCCCGAGGGATCCGCCACCCCTTCAAGTCTTTCCTCGACGAGCCCCTCCTCTTCTGACAGCCTCTGCCTCATACATATGGCAGACACTGGTGACAGCACTCGAGCCTCTGCATAAGCCACACGGTAGACATGTGCTCTTGTAGGGCATCACCTCTCTCTTTATCTTTATTTAAAACTTATTATACCACCTAAACCAAGAGGCATGCGGCGGTTTACAATAAAAACAAAGGAGACTACTGAAGAAAAGAAACAGAAAGGAACGCCATTTGTTTACAAAAGGGACAGCAGTAGAAAAGAGAAGAAACAGTACAGCAAAAAGCGTAAAAAAGGAGGGAAGGGAAATAATCAGCTGCCGACAGGAGGAGGAGAAGGAAGATCAAAAGCTGTGCAAAAGAGGTGGGTCTTAAGATTGGCTTTAAAGGTGCGGAAAGAAGATTCCAGACGTAAAGCTAATGGCAATGAGTTCCAGATACGGGGACTGAGGAAAAAAAAAGCAGAGGAACGTGTGGATTTAACACAAGCCCTAGAAGGAGGAGGAAGAAAAAGGCGATTAGCATGAATCGATCTAAGAGCTCTAGAGGGACAATGGAAGTGAACCAGATCAGAGAGATAGAGTGGGACACCAGTGTGCAAGGCCCTGTGAACAAAAGTCAGAATCTTATATTGGATATGAAAAGGGATAGGCAACCAGTGTAAATGAATGAGAAAGGGGGGTGACATGGGCAGATCGGGACGTATTGGTCAGAAGACGGGCAGCAGTGTGATGAACTAATTGGAGGCGGCAAAGCTGAGTGAATGGGACCGGCCAGGGAAGCGTTACAATAGTCTAAACGAGAGACAACGAGAGAAAGAAGAAGTGTAGTCATGGAAGAAGGGGAGAGAAAAGGCCGGACTGCATGAAGTTGTCGTAGTGTACAGAAGGAACGTTGGACAACAGAAGAAACGTGATCTTTGAAAGTTAAAGCTGAATCCAGAGTGACACCAAGATAGCGCAGGGACGTAACGAGAGGAATAGGACCAGCTTATAAAATTGTTTTTTTTACACTTTCCTGTGATTTTCAGTGTGCAGGGCCAACCAAAACAAAAACATGGATTAAGCTCACCAGTCCAGTAAAGCCTCAAAAGCAAAGAAAGAAAAAGAAACCAAAAAACAAATGTGGTTCACAAAATAGCACCATTTCCTGCACTGAGTGGGAAGCAACCATCAAAACACTGCCAGTCTTTTACCGCCAATTTTCCCCCACAGCTCTGACTAACCTGACCATGCAATATTGAGCTGCTGCTTTGGTTTCTGTGCTCCTGGCGCGATGCTCAGCTGCCGACAGAGCTTTGGCATCATCGGGAGTGCTCTGAGGGTTAAGACCTACTGGCTGAAGCACTTCTTCCCGCGATCTCTGTATCTGAGCAGAAGGAGCTGCAGAAATGACCCTGCTCTTACTCCTGCAGTGCTTCTGCCCAATATCAACCTTGCAGCCCCGGGAAATCCACCAGTTTTTCCTCTGGAGTCCTCCTCCTAGGTAAAAACCCTTGCCGCTTTTTTTTTTTAAACTTTATTCCAAATAAGCCATGTAATCAGAGGGCTAGGTTTTGTCAAAAAGAACCCAATAAATATTGAATTGTCCAACACCTAAGTAGTTCCTTATCTGTTCCTTCAGTGAGTCCTCTTATTGGAATCACCTTACTCCAGCTGCTGGATCTGGTGGAAGGTGCCACCGGTATGTATATCCCGATTTCATTAAACTTGACATGCTCAATCTCCAAGCTGCTGATGAGGGGACACTACCCATAGGTGTAGGACTGGACTGGAGGAACAATAAGGAAATGCAGAGTTATACACTTGGGATGCAGAAATCTAAAGGAATTGTATGCAATAGGCGAGAGGTTGATGTGCACTGGACCAAGAGAGGGACCTCAGAGTGTTAGTGTCTAAGGATCTCAAGATGGTGAAACAATGCAACAAGGTGGTAGCCAAAGCCAGAAGAATGTTGTGTTGCATACAGAAATAACCAGCAGAAAGGAAGAGGAATTAATGCTCCAAAATTTGTTTATCTAACAGGTTTTATATACCGCTTTATCATTTCAATCAAAGCGGTTTACATTGAAACTTAAACTTGGTAATGTACATTAAACAGGGACATTTATAACTTGGATTTTTCTGAGGCAATGGAGGGTTAACTGACTTGCCCAGGACCATAAAGAGTGCTAGTGGGAATTGAACCCTGGTCTCTGGGTTCCCAAGCCAGTGTTCTTAACCATTAGGCTATTCCTCCACTGGGTCCCCAAGCCAGTGTACTTAACCATTAGGCTACTCCTCCACTCCGCCTGCACCAGTAGGCATATGAGGAGAGACTTGAAGATCTAAATATGTATACACTAGAGAAGAGGGACAGGGGAGATATGATACCATTCAAATATTTAAAAGTCTGTATCAATGAACAAACAAATCTCTTTCAAAGAAGGGGAAGCTGTAAAACTAGAGGGCATATGATGAAGCTGCAAATCGGTAAACTTAGAAGAAACATCAGGAAAGCGTAGTTACTCTCCTGTAACAAGTGTTCTCTAGGGAGGATAGCAGGAAGCAGTCCTCACTTATGGGTGATGTCGGCACCGATGGAGCCTGGGCGGAGCAATTCTCCAGCTTTCAAAGAAAGCCTTTGGGATTGCTGCCACACATGCGTGGTCCTCTTCCTGCCCAAGGGCGCCATCTTGCTCAGTCAGGTCCCTTAGCTTGAGCCCTACCAAGCAGATGGCAAGGGAAGGATAAAAATCCAGCAACTCATCAGGGGAGGTGGGAGGGTAGTGAGAACTGATTCCTGCTGTCCATGGAGAACACCTGTTACAGGTGAGTAACTACGCTTTCTCCAGGAACAAGCAGGAAGTCAGTCCCCAATTATGGGACTCCCCAGCTACAGGCTACTGAACCTGTAACCAAAAAACACCTCCGCGAAGGCGTAAGCAGAAGCTGATGCCCGAAGGAGCCCCAGTTCTCAGGGCGAAACCCATGTGTAGCGTCGAGAAGTGTCAGAGGGCAGGAGTTGCTTATAATCCAAAAAAATTACAGAGTACAGCCTGGCCGAAGGTTCTGTCCCGGCGGGACTCCCTATCCAGGTAGTAGTGTGAGGCGGAAGTGTTTGCCAAAGCCTAGGTTGCAGCCCGGCAGTTGTCTGATAGCGGCACAGAGCACAGCAAGGCTACCAAAGCCGCCTTGGCTCGGACGCTGTGTGCAGTGACCCGCCAATCCAGTGGGGTGCTCGTGTAAGCGAAGGCGATGCAGTCCGCCACCCAAATGGAGAGGGTGCGTTTTGTGACTGCCTGCCCCAGGTGATTGGGATTGTAGGTCACAAAAAGCCAGCCAAGCTTGCGATGAGGCTGGGTATGTTGCAGATAGAAGGCGAGAGCCCTCTTGCAGTTGAGTCTATGCAAAACTGCTGACGCCTGGTCGGCATGGGGTTTTGGGAAGAACGTCCTGGTTGAGATGAAAATCCGAGACAACCTTTGGGCAGGACCTTGGGGTGAGTACGGAGGACCACCCTGTTCTTATAGAACCTAGTGTACGGGGCTTCAGCCATGAGAGTGTTGAGCTCACTGTCTCGGAAGCCCGAGGTCAAAGTCATGAGAAAGACCACCTTCCAGAACAGGTGCCGAAGCGAGCATGTTGCCATCGGCTCAAAGGGTGAACGCGTAAGATGCATGAGCACTACGTTCAGGTCTCATTCTGCTAGAGGGGGCTGAATGGGAGGTTTGGATAGCAAGAGGCCCCGCATGAAGCGGGAGACCAAGGGCTGCTCTGAGATGGGTTTGCCCTTTACGGGGAAGTGATGTGCCGAGATGGCGCTCAGATGTACTCTGACAGTTAGATTTCAGCCCCTCCTTCGAGAGATGGAGAAGGCACTGGAGGACCCACCAAGTGGGACACGAGAAAGGGTCGATATGGAGCTTGGAGCACCAGACCAAGAAGCGTCGCCACTTGAAGGCGTCATCTCTTCTCGTCAAGTCCTTCCTTGACCTCCTCTGGGAGGGCTTGCGTGGCTAGGGTGACCTGTTCAGCCGCCAGGCTGCGAGGGACAGTGAGGCCAGGTTCGGGTGTAGCACCCGCCCCTCCTCCTGCATTAATAGGCCTGGGACATAGCCCAGAAGAATCAGAGGCTCAGACGAGAGCCGGAGAGGGAACCACAGTTGCCGAGACCACAAGGGAGCGACTAGTATCATCGATGCTCGTTCCTGCTGAGTTTTGTGGAGGATCCATGCAATGAGAGGAGTGGGAGGGAATGTGTAGAGAAGCCCGGAGGTCCAGCTCATGAGAAACGCATCCCGCGCCTCCCTGCTCGGATGCAGGACTGGGCCATAAAAGCGGGGGTGCTGAGTGTTCGTCGGACTGGCAAACAGGTCCATGGTCGGGGTCCCCCACGGATGGAACAGCCAGTTGGTCACCTCTGGATCCAGCCACCATTTGTGAGGGCAGAGGATCCTGCTGAGTTTGTCCACAAGGACATTCTCGTGGCCCAGGAATTAGACCGCTTTTAGGATCATCCCTCGAAGAAAGGCGAAGGAGCAGAGGAGGACCGCTTCCCGGCAGAGGCGGCGTGATCCTGTGCCCCCCTCCTTGCTGATGTAGAACATCGCCACTCGATTGTCAGTCTGCACAAGCACCGACTTTCCTTGGAGATGGTCTCTCTCAGGGCCCATCGATCCGCCCGAAGCTCGAGCATTTTGATCTGCTGCCGAGACTCTTCGGGTGACCATTGCCCCTGCATGCACAGTGCACCACAGTGGGCTCCCCATCCCAACAGGGAAGCGTCCATTGTCAGCACTAGTTCGTGCTGCAGGGCTTGGAAGGGCAGTCCCTAAAGAAGGTTGCGGGGGTCCTGCCACCAGTCTAAGGCCCTGCGAAGGGTGAGGGAAACCTGAATGGTGTGTCCCTGAGATGACTGGAGGCTAGGCTCCACTGAGTGCTGAGGCACCACTGGGCCTTCTGCATGTGCATGCAGGCATGTGGGACCACATGGACGGTGGAGGCCATATATCCCAGAAGGTTCAACATAGTCCGCGCCGTGACCAGAGTGTTGCTCTGAAACTGGGCCGCCAATGCTCAAAGGCGACCGCAGGCTGAGTGTCGAGGCCCGTGCTGGCTTGAGGTGGGACTTGGGGTAGTTGACCAAGAATCCCAGGCGCTCGAATAGGAGGATTGTGCTTGATGCCGCAAGGCGGGCTTCCCCGGCCGAGGGCCCCATGACGAGCAAGTCGTCAAGGTAAGGGAAGACCGGTACGCCCTGCTGTCTGAGGGAGGCGGCGACCGCAGAGAGGCACTTTGTGAAGACTCACGGAGCAGATACGAGTCCGAAGGGGAGCACCCTGTATTGGTAATGCTCCCCTTGCACCCTGAAGCACAGGAACTGCCTGTGCTGGGGGTGAATCAGAATGTGGGCATAAGCGTCCCTGAGATCCAAGGAGCATAGCCAGTCACCCTACTGGAGGAAGGGCAGCAGGACAAGCATTTTGAACTTCTCCCATACCAGAAACTTGTTTAGTTTTCGGAGGTCGAGGATGGGCCGTAGGCCCCCCCATCTTCTTTGGGACAAGGAAGTACCAGGAATAGAAGCCCCGACCTTGGAGGTGCATGGGTACCCTCTTGACTGCTCGCTGGGCGAGGAGGTTGTTTAACTCCCGCTGTAGGAAGACCTAGTACGCGGGGAGTCAAGAAGGCTCTGCTGGGGAGAAGGGAGGGGGAAGCCTTCCAGACGGAGACAGTAGCCATCCCGGACTACCTGGAGGACCCAAGTTTCCGACGTGATGGACGCCCACTGAGGGGCGAAGGAGGACAGGTGTCCCCCCACCGGCTGCGGCGCTGCCAGGGGGCGAAAGGCTGCGCTGCTGGTGTCAAAATCCCTGGGCGGGCTGAGGCGGAACCGGGGTTTGGGCTTTGGGCCCTTTCGGTTTGCGATGACCGTGTGGCCCAGGCTTTCCCTGCGTCGCAGTGGTCAGCATAGGAGTGGGTGGGTACGGTGGGTAGCCTCGATAGGGTAGGCCCATCCGTGGAAAGAACGGCTTTTTAGATTGCTGTTTCTTTCAAGGAAGGGAGGAGATCTTGCGTGAGAGATGGATACGAGTGATGAACTCAGTCTCAATCTCGGCGGCCTTATCCTCCATTGGTTTAATGAAGAGCTGTTCACCAAGGCAGGGTAGGTCTAGGAGCTTTTCCAGAACCCACTGCTCTAAGTCCGAGGACTGGAACCATGCCTGGTGCCGGACCTAGATACCAGCGGCTGCGACTCGAGCCAAAGACTCAAATCCATCGTAGGCAGTGCGGGAGATGTATTTGGAGCACTCCGCAACTGATTTGAGGAGGGCCCGGAACCTGTTGAGGGGTTCGCCTGCAGATAAGCCCCCAAGTTTCTTGGCGAGGTCACGTAAAAACATGACCATGTACAATTGGTATGCCTGAATTCGGCATGAGAGCATGGACCCTTGATAGGCCCTGTGGCCTAGGGCGACGAGGGCTCTTGACTCCCTGCCTGGCGGAACCGAAGAATGTGACTTTGGGCTCTTTTGTTTTCTCATGGCCGACTCCACCACCATGGAGGTGTGGGGGAATTGGGTTTTCCTGAACCCAGGGCTGCACTGGACTCTATACATCGCATCGAGGAGCTTGCTCATGATGGGGACCGATGCAGGGGTCTCCCACATGCGGAGTAGCAGCCTGGACAAAATGGGAGGAACCAGGACAGCAAGAGAGTCCCGAGGGGACTCGTACTGTAAGATATCTAGCTCTACAGCTCGAGGTTCCTCCTCTGCCTGGGTAGCTAGGTTGAGAGCCCGTGCCATATTCCGGACAAACACTAAGAAGGAGGTGTCCCTTGGGTGGCAAACGCCACTAAAAGGGCAGGGACAGGTCCGACAGGAGGTCCCGATGGGTACGGGTCTCAGTGGAAGTATCCCCATCCAACTCCCAGCCTGAAATTTCGGAAGAGGAGTCATATTCCAGCAGGTCGCCTCGCCTGGAAGCTGAGGACCATTTGGAGCTGGAGGCCCTAGAGCAGCGATGGCGAACCTATGGCACGCGTGCCAGCTGTGGCACGCGAAGGCCTTGCAGCTGGCACGCGGGAAGGTCCGCAATCAAAATATGCGGCATTAAAAAAAATAAAAATAAAAAGCTGCCGCTGCCGGGGCCGCCGCAGCAGAATCGAGTGTGCCGCGGGGCCCCCCCGCCCAGCAGAGCCTGCCCTCCGTCCCCGGTATCACCTTCTCTCCGCTGCCTCTCGACAAACGCGCCTGCTTTCAGCGCGCGAGTGGAGTTTCTTCCTCGCTGCTCTGTTAGGCCCGCGGGGGCTGATGGGAAGTTCCCATCAGCCCCCGCGGGCTTAACAGAGCAGCGAGGGAGAAACTTCCCTCGCGCTCTGAAAGCCGGCGCGTGTGACTGGAGGCAGCTGAGAGAAGGTGATACCGGGGACGGAGGGCAGGCTCTGCTGGGCGGGGGGGCCCCGCAGCACCCTCAATTCTGCCGCGGCGGCCCCGGCCCCGGTAGCGACAGCTTTCTTTGTAAAAAAAATTTCGCTGGGGGGGGGGGTTAGGAGTGGTAATGGCTGGGGGGGGGTTAGGACTGGTGATGGGGTGGGGGGGGGTTAGGAGTGGTAATGGCTGTGGGCTGTTGGGGGGTTAGGACTGGTGATGGGCTGGGGGGGGCTAGGACTGGTGATGGGCTGGGGGGGGATAGGACAGGAAATGGGCTGATGGGGGTTTAGGAGTGGTAATGGCTGGGGGGGGTTAGGACTGGTGATGGGCTGGGGGGGGTTAGGAGTGTTAATGGCTGTGGGCTGTTGGGGGGTTAGGAATGTTGATGGTCTGGGGGGGCTAGGACAGGAAATGGGCTGATGGGGGGTTAGGAGTGGTGATGGGCTGGGGGGGTTAGGAGTGGTGATGGGCTGGGGGGGTTAGGAGTGGTAATGGCTGTGGGCTGTTGGGGGGTTAGGACTGGTGATGGGCTGGGGGGGTTAGGAGTGGTAATGGCTGTGGGCTGCTGGGGGGGGCTAGGACTGGTACTGGGCTATGGGGGGCTAGGACAGGAAATGGGCTGATGGGGTGGTTAGGAGCGGTGAGGGGCTGGGGGAGGTTAGGAGTGGTGATGGGCTATGGGGGGGCTATGGGCTATGGGGGAGCTAAGTCTATATGGGCTGATGGGATTAGGACTGGAAGTGGGTTGATGGGGGCTTAGGACTGGTAATGGGCTATGGGGGGCTAGGACAGGAAATGGGCTGATGGGGAGGGGTTAGGACTTGAGGTGGGCTGTTGGGTGGGGTTAGGACTGGTAATGGGCTATGGGGGGCTAGGACAGGAAAGGGGCTGATGGGGAGGGGTTAGGACTTGAGGTGGGCTGTTGGGTGGGGTTAGGACTGGTAATGGGCTATGGGGGGCTAGGACAGGAAATGGGCTGATGGGGAGGGGTTAGGACTTGAGGTGGGCTTTTGGGTGGGGTTAGGACTGGAAATGGGCTGATGGGGGGTTAACACTGGAGGTGGTCTGATGGGGTTAGGACTGGTAATGGGCTATGGGGGTGTTTAGGACTGATAATGGGCTATG
This sequence comes from Ichthyophis bannanicus, assembly GCA_033557465.1. NCBI lineage: Eukaryota > Metazoa > Chordata > Amphibia > Gymnophiona > Ichthyophiidae > Ichthyophis > Ichthyophis bannanicus. The sequence goes on along the minus strand of CM066032.1, from coordinate 1,611,868,281 downwards.
GGGGGGCTGGGACAAGAAATGGGCTGATGGGGAGGGGTTAGGACTTGAGGTGGGCTGATGGGGTTAGGACTGGTAATGGGCTGTGGGCTGATGGGGGGGTTAGGACTGGCAATGGGCTATGGGGGGGTTAAGACTGGTAATGGGCTGTTGGCTGATGGGGGCTGTCTGGTAATGGGCTATGGGGGGTTAGGACTGATAATGGACTATGGGGGGGGCTAGGACAGGAAATGGGCTGATGGGGAGGGGTTAGGACTTGAGGTGGGCTGATGGGGTTAGGACTGGTAATGGACTGTGGGATGATGGGAGGGTTAGGACTGGCAATGGGCTATGGGGGGCTGACTGGAAATGGGTTGATGGGGGTTAGGACTGGAAGTGGGCTGATGGGGGGGTTAGGACTGGAAGTGGGCTGATGGGGGTTAGGACTGGTAATGGGTTATAGGGGGGGCTTAAACTGAAAATGGGGTGATGGGGGGTTAGGACTGGAAGTGGGTTGATGAGGGGGGGCTAGGACTGGTATTGGGTTGGGGGGTTTCTAGGACTGTAAATGGGTTGTGGGCTTCTAGGACTGGAAATGGGCTGATGCAGGGACTAGAAGGGAATGGATGCTGGGTGAGGCTGGAACTAGAAGGGAGCTGGTGTTGGGGGAGGATTAGAATGGGATGGGGCTGGGAGAGTAAAATGGAGAGGGGAAAAATATTTTGTGTGGGAGGGATAAAAAATCTACAATTGGCCGGGTATTGGGAGAATAAGTGGGGATTGAGGATGGAGGGGTAAATTTTGAGTAGATGAAATAGGAATGAGGAAAGAGCAAAAGGAGAAAGATTAGTATGTTAAAGCAGATGTAGAGAGAGAATGGAAAAAAAAACCCAAGAAGACAGAAGAAAGGACAAATGGACAGCAGATGGAGAGTTAGCAGAAGACACGAAGAAACCAGAAGAAAGTGGCTGGAACAATTGCAACTGAAAAAAAATGCACAAAAGGTAGAAAAATCTCTTTATTTTGAATTTATTAACTGGAATATGTCAGCTCTGGGAAATGTGCATCATTAATTTTTGCGCTTTGTTTAGTACAAGAGGAAATTAATTTATAGTTTTATTTATACAGTGTTGTTGTATATTCCAAGTTTGGCTTTTGGGGTTCCCAGTTTAATTATTGTCTTCCTGTTTCTAAATTGTGATTCCTTGTTTGGTGATGGTCTGTTCTGCATGTGTAACTGAGCTGAGGTATTCTGTTTATATAATTCCTATTTGACATTGCCACTTGTTCTTTCCCCAGTAGGTCATGTATTGTTGTTCTCTGAAATGTATTGGTTTAATATTTGCAGTGTTGCCTTTTGATAGTTAGGGTATGGTGCTTTGTGAGTCCTGGTAGTGCTGTTAGGATACGGCGGGTTTGCTATGGGTTCTAAATGGGCAGCGTTTGTAGTAGTTCCTAATGTGCCTGGCGGTTGGTACTGGATTATAGTAATGTAGAAACCTTTTAGTCTTTCTTTATCCATATACTCATTAAGAGGCATGTTTACTAAAAGTTAGTGTATGGTAACATTATGCAAATATTTATGCAAATGAGGCACCTTATGCAAATGAGGCTTTAATTGACGTGCTGGCACTTTGAGGAAATTCTTTGGTTTTGTGCGGCAGTTTGGGCACTCGGGCTCAAAAAGGTTAGCCATCACTGCCCTAGAGGATCTCGCCCCCCCCCCCCCAAGGAATGGGAAGGCGAGCGAGACAGACGTCGAGGACCCTCACAAAGACCATGGTTCTCAGGGGTTTCCAGGGCGGATTTTGGTGTCCTTCTCGATGGAACCTCGGTCTCTAGGTGCAGATCAGCGAAGCTTGATACAAGCGCTTGATGGGAAGCTATGAACACAGAAATGCTACTTTCTAGTGCCAGCATACAGGACTCCTATGCAGGTGTGGGGCCCTGTGACTCTGACACCGGGGCACCGGTTCGGGCATCAAGGAGGAGAGGGTCCTCACAGGGACGACGCTCAGGAAACCTGGCGCCATCGCCCAGGGCCTCCGAGTCTGTTCAAGGTACCTTACGAGGCTGCTCCTTGACTCCACTCTCGGGGGAGCACTCGCACTTGTCTGGAGCCCCCGACAGCGACTTCAAGGGTGTCTTCTTATGCCACTCCACTTCAGGGGACCCCCTGGTCAGAATGCTGTTTTGAGCGCAGGGCCAAGGTGGGCTCCCACCGGCGGAGAGATGACCGAGGGTGCCACTGGGGATTCCGAGGCAGCCTTTTAGAAAATATCCTTGGACTTCTTATTTTATTTAGACAGTTTTGTATACCACCTTATCCTTCAATCAAAGTGGTCACAACATAATTGGGGGGTACGAGACACATACACTAATACTCACATGGAACATGGGCAATGGAGGGTTAAGTGGCTTGCCCAAGACCACAAGGAGCACCTGTGGGACTAAAAACCCCAGTCCTTCCGGCCTGAGGTAACTTGCCCCAACCACTAAGCCACTCCTCCTTATGGATGAGCAGGGCTTTGGAGGACATGTTCTTGCAAAGTGAACAGAGCTCTGGATCATGGTCGGCTCAGAGACACCGTAGGCAACAGTCGTGGGTATCCGTAAGGGACATGCTCTTGGAGCATCTATTGCATTTTTTGAAACAGGTGGCCATCGGTGCAAAAAGGGCCCCCACGAGGTCAAAGACCCACGCAGCCAACGGTTAGGAGAAAAAAGGGTGCAAAGCCCGTCAACAACAAAAATTAAAGAAGATAAACATCCCCTTTGCTCAAAAGAGATAAGAGCAAGGAGTAGGATGGGTAGAGGACCGGTGCAACCGGAAAACAGTAGGCTAGAGGCCGGAAAACAAAACACTGTTTCCGAGGGATGAGGACATGCATCCGAAGGGCTTCGCGGAAAAAAGGGAGACTGAGCAAGATGGCATCCACACATGCATGGCAGCAATCCCAAAGGCTTTCTTTGAAAGCTGGGGAATTGCTCCGTGCAGGCTCCGTCGGTGATGATGTCACCCATAAGTGAGGACTGACTTCCTGCTTGTTCCTGGAGAAATACTTTTTCACTGAAAGGGTGGTGGATGCTTGGAATGCCCTCCCCAATGGAGATAGTGGGGGCCAATACAGTGACAGAATTCAAAATGGCATGGGAGAGACACAGTGGACCCCTTTACAGCAAGAGGATGAAATCAAAGCAAAGAAATATCTTTTATACTACAATAGAGGGGGGGCTGACCCTAAACACAGGCATAGAGGGGTATGACCTGTACCAAGCTACAGTTACAACCACTCTAGCCATCTTCCTGGGAAGACTAGATGGACCATACTGGTTTTTATCTGCCGTCATATACTGTTACTATGTTAGTAATTCCCCTTGCTCGGGAACAGATTTACAACTGGAGCTCCCCTTAACAAGAGCACAAAAAGGGATTACATATCCAATTCACAGACTGCCATGTGGACTTTTCAAAGTACAATGTAACCCCAGAAGAGCTGCATGAGCACACAAATGTAAGTTGACTTATATTCAAAGGAACTCTGATGGTGCTGATCACCAAAGATTCTTATGAGCTGTTAACTTAATTTTCTAGAGAGAGATGCTCAAGCTCAGTATTGAAGGAGCTGGCATTCTATATTTAAAAAACACAGCTCTCTTCTCTCAGGGGAGGCCAGCTGGCTCTTCCTAGAATCACTTAAATATGATTCTAGAGCAGCAATTCTTAACAGCAGAAGTTTGTCAGCTGTTTCCTACACAGTTGCTAGGATCTCCACCTCAGGTTTCAGTCTACTTTCTTTGCATTTGAAATTCTGTAAGGGAGCAAGGCATAATACCACACAAGCCAAGGAAAAATTGGGTGGGCAATCCTGAAATCACAGACCAGCTGTGCAAAATCTTAAACCCTAAATGGAAAAAGCTTTGTCATGTTACTGTGACCTGTACATAACCATTAGTACAAATAGAGTGAAATGAAATTTGGAATGTCAAATGTCTGACAGTTTATATAAATCTAATAGCAAAGGATTGTTCCCATATCATCAGTGCAAAATTCAGACAAAAATGGAAAAATGATAAAACTGTTGTAATAAGTGAAGACCTTACAATACAATCTTCTAGAGAAACTAAATAGATGCTACCCTTGTGGGTTACATGTAGCTCTTCTAATTTTCAGTTATAACCAAAAACTCTGATGATGTCAGCCAACTATTTATTTAAACGGATTTCTATACCGCCTTTTCCTACAATCAAGGCGGTCTACACAGCAAACAATCAACAAAATACAGTGTCTAGTGTGCGCATGCTTTGAGCAGTGAGTGCGTGTGTGTAGATGGTCATTGATTCTTAGTGAGCTATTTACAATACTATGTACATCAGGACTTTACTTTAATACTATAATCACATAAACACAATGCCATCACTGCAAGGTGATGTCAGAGCTGGCTACCATGGCACATTTGCTTTGCAGTGGCAGGATCACCACCAGAAGGGGGATTGAAATGGGAGACTAGGCATGTTCTGTTATCGTATTTCAAATGTTCCCATGGCACCAGCTGCAGGGCTGGCTGAAGAGCAGAGAAAGGCAGAAGCAAAAGCACAAGCTCCAGACACTGCAGTAGGTAGAAGAGGGGAGGTGGCTGATGCTATTGCTAGGATTGGGAGAAAAGGCCGACACTAGAAAATTGTGTTTTGGGTTGTTGAATGGAATCCACTTAAAAAGCCAAAAAAAATTTTTCACAACCCCAATATGCCAATAAATCCCTATTTTAGCGAATCTAGGAAAAGCATAGTTACTCACCTGTAACAGGAATCAGTCCTCATATATAGGCAACATCAGCACTGACGGAGCCCCACAGAAGCATCTCTCCAGCTTTCAAAGAAGCCTTTGGGAGATGCCACCACACATGCGTGGTCCCCTTCTTGCCCAGGGGTGCCATCTTGCTCAGTCAGATGACATAGCTAGAGCCAACAAAAGATGATGGCAAAATACAGTAACACCATGGGGAGGAGGGAGGGTTATGAGAACTGATTCCTACTGTCCCTGGAGATCACCCGTTACAGGTGAGTAACTACGCTTTCTCCAGGAACAAGCAGGAAGTCAATCCTCACATATGAGACTCCCTAGATACTGCAAACATGTAGAAAACTACAGTCAAGCCGTGAGTAGCAGCATGTGAATCCGAAGGACAGACTCTGAAAAGCTCCCAGTGTCCAGGGAGAACCATCACTCCAGTAGCCTGAACAAGAAGGGTCAGAGGCAGGAGTTGCCTAGACCCCGAAGAGATTAAGGAGTATGGCCTAGCCGAAGGTGCTGTCCTGTTGGGACTCCCACTCCAGACAGTAGTGAGCTGAGGTGGTGTGGACTGAGGACCAGGTGGCAGGCAGCCTTGCAAATGTCTGTCATGGGGACCGAGCGCAAGTTTTGCAACCAATATTATAATGCCTCTGTATCGCTCCATGGTACGACCGCACCTTGAATATTGTGTGCAATTCTGGTCACCGTATCTTAAAAAGGACATAGCGTTATTAGAAAAAGTACAGAGAAGAGCCACCAAATTGGTGAAGGGGATGGAAGGCTACTCCTATGAAGAGAGGCTAAAAAGGTTAGGGCTCTTTAGCCTGGAAAAGAGACGGCTGAGGGGAGATATGATAGAGGTCTATAAATTAATGAATGGAGTGGAACAGATAAACGTGGATCAATTGTTTACGCTATCAGAATATAGAAAGACTAGGGGACATGTAATGAAGCTACAGGGTAAACTATTAAGACAAATAAGAGAAAATATTTTTTCACTCAACGTGTAATCAAACTCTGGAATCTGTTACCGGAGGATGTGGTAAGGGCTGATAGTATAGCTGGGTTTAAAAAAGGTTTGGACAAGTTCCTGGAGGAAAGGTCCATAAACCACTATTAAAAAGGGACCCAGGATATCAATGCTTGACCCAGTACAAGCATTGTGGAACTTGTGTCTTTTGGGGAAACTGCTAGGTACGTATGACCTAGATTGGCCACTGTTGGAAACAGGATACTGGGCTTGATGGACCTCGGTCTGACCCAGTATGGCATGTCTTATGTTCTTATGTTCTTAAGGTCACCACAGCCCTGACACTGTGTGCCATAACCCAGCGCTCCAATGGAAGCCCTGCCTGCTTGCAGGCGAGGGCAATGCAGTCCGCCATCCAGGTGGAGAGGGTCCATTTGGTTACCGCCTCCTCCAGCCAACTGGGGTCATAGGAGACGAAAAGTAGAGATGCTTTGCGGCGGCCCTGCGTACACTGCAAGTAGAAAGACAGGGCCCTCTTACAATCCAAGGTATGGAGGACAGTCGCCACTCTGTCGGTGTGAGGTCGTGGAAAGAAAGTGAACGAGGACATCACCTTCGGAAGGAATTTAGGGTACGTGTGAAGCACAACCCTGTTCTTATAGAACCTGGTGTAGGGTGGCGCTACCACCAAGGCCTGAAGCTTGCTGACCCTCTGAGCGGATGCGACTGCACCAGGGAGGCAACCTTTCATGTGAGGTATCATAGGTGGCAAAAAGCCAGGGGCTCAAATGGCGGCCCGGTAAGCCGTGACAGTACCACATTTAGGTCCCATTCTGCCGGAGGTGGGCAGATGGTGGGCTTAGAGAGCAGAAGGACCCGTAAGAACCAGATAACGAGGGGCTGCACAGAGAGGGGTTTGCCCTCGATAAGTTAGTGGTGCACCGAAAGAGCACTCCGGTGTACCCTGACGGAGATGGACTTGAATCCAGCCTGCGAGAGATGAAAGAGGTACTGCAGCAGTATGCAGCAAGCAGGAAAACGGGGCTGACCCGTCGCTCTGTGCACCACACCGAGAATCTGTGCCACTTGAAGGCATAGGCCTGCCCCATGGAGGTCTTACGAGAAGCTAGGAGGATCCCCTCCACCTCTTTCAGGAGGTTGAAGGGACCCAAGGCTACCTGTTCAGCAGCCATGCTGTTAGCACCAGAGACCCCAGGTTGGAATGAAGGAGGGAGCCATCCTCCTGAGTCAGTGATCCTTGGGCATTCCCCAGAGAGACCGGGGGAGCTCCGTCGCTAGGCGGAGCAGGAACCAAGGCTGCCAGGGCCACCAGGATCAGTGATGCCTTGTCCCGGGTCTTGGTGAGCAGTGGCGTGGAAAGAAAGGCATACAGGCGGCCCTCTAACCATGGGATGAGGAACGGCATCTACTGCCCACCCGGGATGGATGAGGCTGGCGAGAGCAGAAGTGGGGCAGCAGAGCATTGGCCAGGCTGGCAAAGATGTCCACTTGTGGGATGCACCAGAGGCAGAAGTACCCTAGGGTCTAGCTGCAATTCATGCAGCTGGTAGGACCCTGTTCAGTCTGTCTGCCAGGGCATTTTCCTGGCTTGGTATGTACATCGCCCTCAGGAGCATTCCTCGACTGATCACATATGAGCAGAGGGCCATAGCCTTCTGGCAGAGGGTGTAAGACCCTGTGCCTCTATCCTTGTTCGGGTAGAACAACATCGTGCTCTGGTTGTCCAGCTGAATCAGCACCGACTGGTGCTTATAGGTAGTAGTGTAAAGGTCTGAGCGCCATGAATATAGTCCTGAACTCCAGCAGGTTGGTCTGTTGCTGGCTCTCCACCCTGGACCAGTTGCTCTGTGTGCAGAGACCCGTATAATGAGCACCCCACCCCAGCAAGGAGGTGTCCGTGGTGAGGACCCACTGGGGTGCTGGGTTCTGGAAAGGCATACCTGCCTTTAGGTACTGTGTGGTTTTCCACCAGCAGAGCGACTCCGCTAGCAGGCGGGTCACGCAGACTCTGTCCTGAAGCTGGCTTATGGCCTGTGTCCACTGGGAGCACAGGCCCCACTGAGCTGCCCTCATAAGAAGGCAGGCATCGAGGACAACATGGACAGTCAATGCCATATGGCAGAGTAAACTGAGGAAGCTGACAGAGTGGTGGAGCTGTACCTCTGTGGCCAAAGTTACGAGGTGACTTGCTCTAAAGGGCAGAAGGCCTTGGCCTGAAGAGTGTCCAGTCGAGTCCCTATGAACTCCAGACCCTGTGTAGGGGGGGGTCAAGTGGGACTTGGGGTGGTTTATCATGAACCCCAGGTGTTGCAGGACACTGATGGTGCAGGCCAAGGCCTGCTACGCCTCTGCAGCTGTGTCCCCCTTTATGAGCCAGTCATCCAGATAGGGGAAGAGAAAGGCGCCTTGGAGACGGAGGAAGGCTGCCACCACTGTTAAGTATTTGGTGAAGACTCTGGGTGCGGAGGCTAGATCGAAGGGTAGCACCCTGTACTGGTAGTGGTTGCCCCAACCATAAATTCAAGCTACTGCTTGTGGCTGGGATGAATGAGGAAGTGGATTTACGCATCCTTTAGATTTAAGCAGCATAGCCACTCTCCCTGCTGGAGGTATGGCAGCAATGTCCCAAGGGAGAGCATCTTTAACTTCTCCGACACCAGGAACTTGCTCAGGTTTTGCAGGTCTAGGATGGGCCTTAAGCCCCCGGTTCATTTTGGGACTAGGAAGTACCGTGAGTAGAAGCCCCTTGTTGTTGTTAAGTGCCATCAAGTCGGAGTCGACTCATGGCGATCCTCTGGATAGCTATTCTAAATTGTGTTCAGTCTTGAGTCAGGCAGCTCATTGTTGACAGACTGGTACCCGCAGCTGCTGTTATTGTATTGATCCATCTCATTGCTGGCCTTCCTCTTTTGCGTTGGACCTATCTTGCCAAGCATGATGTCTTTCTCTAATGATCTCTCTCTTCGCATGATGTGTCCAAAGTATGAAAGTCGAAGTCTTGTCATCTGAGCTTCTAAAGAAAACTTAGGTTTGATCTCCTCTAGTACCGACTGGTTTGTTCTTCGGGCAGTCCATGGTATACACAGTATTCGCCGCCAGCACCATAATTCAAAGACATCAATTTTCTTCCCATCTATCTTTTTCACTGTCCAGCTTTCAACATCCATATGATGTTATTGAAAATACCATTGCTTCAACAAGTCGAATCTTTGTATGGAGAGAGACATCTCTGCTCTTGAGAATCTTATCTAGGTCTTTCATGAGCCATTCTGCCAAGAGCAATGTGCCTGATTTCTTGACTGCTTGTTTGCTTCTTTATTGATAACACAGGTACACTAAAATAAACCTTTTTTTAAACTGCCTCAAATGTTTCGATTGATTTTTTTACGTTTTGTGGTGCGCTGAATCCAAATCTGGTAACCAATTTGCTCCATCACGTACAGATTTTTGCTACATTGGGTTAACAGTTTGAGGTGAACGTTTCAGATTGAGTGCGATTGAGATAAAAGTTTCTTGGATGAATTCTTTATACTAATTGTTTAGTAGTTATTCAAATAAGAATAAAGAAATTGTAACAAGGCAGCACATAAGAATAGAGTAATGTCAACAAAACACACTGTGATGGTAGCAAAATTGTCTGCACTTAAAACAGCCACATACATGTGCACAAACATTGAGCATATAAGAGCGAAGTTAGACACAAAGCAAAGCAAAGAAATGTGCAAAAAATGTTGTACAGGTATGTATGTAAATAGAAAACGCAAACCGCACCATTGCAATACATGAAGACAAACAACCGATGGTGTGAAAATAAAATTCTAATAAATGAGATACGACACTGTGGTAATAACTAGCAAATTTTTATTTCAAAGTTTAGTAAAAACACGATATTTGTCAACACAGTTTAGATTTTAAAGTCATTCTTGGGTCAATCAATCTCCTGGTGGGCCCGTTTCTTCTTCCCCCGAATGCTTCTCTTGGTGCGCTGTTGGCGTATTTTTCATCTGGGGTTTCCTGCAGCAGCAACCAGCAGAAATCAGCCATCATAGTGGTGTTCCATCTTCCTTGGTACCTTCTCTCTGCGTCCTTGATGTCCTGGTGAAACCTTTCACCTTGTTCTTCACTGTACGCCCCCAAGTTTTCGGGAAAGTAGTTCACATGGGAGTGCAAGAAATGGACTTTCAGGCTCATGTTACAGCCTTGTTCTTTGAAGGCATTGAACATCCTGGCAACAATATCCTTATAGTTCTCATCCCGCCTGTTCCCCAAGAATTTGAGAACATCCTTGAAGGAATCCCAGGCTTCTTTTTCCTTCTCAGACATCGTTTCAGCGAATGCTCCATCTGAAATGAGTTTCCTTATATCAGGGCCAACAAACACTCCTTCCTTTAGCTTTGCTTCAGAAAGTCGGGGGAACTTTGAGCAAAGGTGCCAAAAGCACTCACCATCTTTTGGAAGGAACTTGATGAATTGCTTAATGAGACCCAACTTAATGTGGAGAGGTGGTAATAGAATTTTATCACGATGGTACCAAGCTCTCATGAAGAACATTTTTCTCACCGGGTCTCAAATACTCCCGAATTGGCCAGTCTTTTTTCCCCCAGTGTAGGTCGCGGGCCCGGCTATCCGACAAGCAAAGGAAGCAGGGATATTTGGTGAAAACCGGATTGCTGCCCTAATAGTGTAGCAGCAAAGCGCAGACAAACCAATGATACCAGGAGTCTGTTCAGAAGGTCCAAATCATTTATTTGTGCACAAGTCTCGAACCAGTCAATTTCAAAATGGCTGAGCAAAGTTTTCAAGCATTACAACAACTTTTATAGACTTCTGTTCCATTCTAGTATAGAAAAACATTTCATTGGTCCCGGTACTCTCCCGTACCTCCCGTAGCCCTTCTATTGGTCCCGGTACTGATAAGTTTCTCCAATTATGTTCCTTCTGTGGGCTTCTGTGGGCATGACACCTGCCTGCCCCCCTTCTAGTCCCAATTACAATGGTCAGTTCATCAACTTGTTACTTTCACACTTTCAAGGCTATGGGACCATTTGTGCGTGCAGATGAGCAAGGTTTCTGTAACTCATCTGTCAGCACTCCTCAATATTTCTCTGCAAATGTACTTTTTCTTATCAGTAACTTTAAAACACATCTTTTCTGTATTTTTCCATTTCTTAATTCTGCAATTCTGCTTATCTAAGCTAATTCAATATTTCTACTGAGTTCTTTCTTACAATAGCAGCATATTGGGGGATGTGCAATCCTATATGCCTCTCCACAGGCCTCATTTACAGGTCAAGCTAGCCATGCTGGCCTGCCTATGTCAGACACCGTGGGTCACAGGCCTGCACCTGCCACATTCCCCCCTTTGATTAATCTCACCCTATAACTTAATAAGGTGTGAGAATTAAATCACTTTCTAGAAGATTCACATCCTGATTAAAGGATTCTTACGAGTTCCACTAGGGCTAGCTTTGTATAAAGCCATTATTCTAGTTGCGGTCTTCCGCTCTACTGTACTATCAATAGCACTATGAAGGGAACGCATACAACATGGGATTAAACATGGTAAGCAGAGGACAACAGCAACAAGGATTAGTACTAAGATAACGAAAGTCTTAAATCCTCCCAGCCAAGAGAAAAGGTTAGCAAACCAATTAGGAAATTTCAAGGCGTGCCAAGTTTGTACTGGCACATAAGCATGTCTTTGCATATCTTTAGCAATTTCTTCTACTACTTGACCTTTATCATCTATTTTCAAACAGCAATTAGTTAAATTTCAGTTTACCACATACTCCTCCTTCAGCTGCTAGTAAATAATCAAGTGCTAGGCGATTCTGGTATATGGCAGTGCGCATCTGAGTACTTTGTCTAGCTAAGAGCGTGAGAGCATGACTAGTTTCATTGGTTATTATTTCAACTACTGCTTGTAAGCGAATAATACGATTGATCATATAGATTGGGGTACGATAACCATACATACCATCATCATTCCAAGTGGCAGGTCCATAATACTCAATAATTCTTTCTGGTGGCCAATCATCACCTCGCCACTTCTCCCACTTGCCTATCTGTAAGGCCTCTCTTTTCTGTCTCGAGGCTCCTTTGTGTTTGTGGGTAGTATATACAGGGTATCCTAATGTGTTCTCCATGTTCAGTGTTTAACAGGAAGAAAGAAGGTCTGATGGTTCCTAAGACACATGCTCCTCCCCATTGTGGTGGGAGTTGCGCATTTGCTCGGTTTCCACAGATCCAATATAGGCCAGGTGGGGCTTGACAGGCTTGGAATTTGGCAAGGTTAGTCCATAGTCCTGCAAGTCAGGAAATCTAGCTAATGGGTTAGGAGGTTCAGGATGTCTGATTCCTGACCACCATGCTGTCTTCTTGGTCGTGGCATTATAGTATTTCTGGCTAAGACAGACCAGCTTGTCCTACCTTTTGGGTGAACTGGGGTCCAGTTCTGGCAAAGCAAGACGTCCAACGATTGAGTGCGCTAACACCCATTCATGGTTGTCTTGTGTAATTCAGTCTGATTGTAAATCATGGAATAATTCAATTCTTGGGCTTCCCAGGGCCATTGGTCTCCCATTTGGGTTCCGCCACAGAAATAACAATCTGTGATCTTAAGATTAGATACTACTGCTCCGGCTAATTCTAGAAACAAATTCTGTGAAGGGTGAGGGATCTCAAACTTATTTACATGCATAGCTTCATAAAAGGTATTATGAATATGATATTTAGATGACTTGTGGGCTTGAGTATTCAATCTAATATATACAATGGTCCCTGGATCTGTTTCCTCCTCCCGCAATACGTAAACCAAACTTATATCCTTGTTTCCATGCATGGGGTTATGTACACGCAAATGTAAGGGGTTGCAAGCATCTTTCTGACATTTATCATTTGTGGTTGGCTTGGTTAGAGTAGCCATCCGCTTATCTATTTTCTCATCAGTTATACCAGTGTTCCAGGTAGCATAGAAAACACATTCCCAATATGGACAATAGTAGTCTGCCGCTGTAGCAGTACTATACCCTGGTTCCTTTTTACCTGTACACTTCCTCCATCCCGTGGCACCTTCTGGACACATATACTTATGGTCATGTTGATACGGCTTTCTCCCATGTAACCACAGGTGGACTGACTATCTCTCTTAATAGCCTGACATGCATCAAAATTCAAACCAGCTGGTTTAGTATTGTCCTTAAGTGGTGGTGTAGCAGCTAATATAGGTCCATTCTGCATCCTTCCATCTTATTTCCAACGTGTAATGGATGGATTCTGATGCGGATATAGCATGCTTTGATTTTGCCATGAGTGCAAACATTTAGTTCAGTGGTGTTATAGATACACCGAGTTATTGTTCCCTTGCAGGTATAGTAAGAATGGTAAAGCAAAGTCTGAGTTACTTTCAGTCCAGTTCTAGTAGAAGTAATGCAAGCAGTGCATGGAGGTAGAGCATAAGTCTGTTCAAAACCTCCGAAGAAGGCAACCAAGGCAAAGTAGAAGCAAAGATACATGTTGATGTTGATTGGAGTTGCTTCTGAATCCTCAGCTTGCTGATCTTGATCACGACGGTCTATTATTCTTCGTCCCGTTTGCTAATGAAGCAATTTAACGGGTGCTGAGTGTTGATTTGAAGATCCTCAAGATGTCCAGCACACATTAACCCAACTTAGCAATTCAGTTGGCTTGTGAAGTCTGGCTTAGTCAATGTAGTCTCAACAGTAGTGTGTCAAATCACACACAAATTGGGTTCGTTGAAACAAAACTGTTGCTGCATGGAAAACAGCAATCCTCTTCGAAAGACTTGGCTTACTGCAAAGCACTTGTGATGAAGTGTCTATGCTGCTGGTTGCCGTCTCAGAGTAACTCGCAAGGGTACATCAGGGTGCTTGCTCTGCTGTCCACCGCTCTGGTTCAGGATCGGCGGCGGGCTTGACTCTGCTGTGGTGGATCCAGGCGTCGATCTCGGCTACCTTTACTGCAGTTGGGGTAGACAGGATTTGACGGTGTACGGTCCCTTCCAATGGGGTTCCAACGGTATCTTCTTCCAATCTTTGATCCACACCGAAGTTCCAGGCTTGTAGGGATGCACGGGTTCCGTCAAGTTGATAGGCAACTGGTCTTGGATCCACAGATGGAGAGTCTGCAGAACAAAAACTAAGAGCTAGGAGTTCTTGTCTGGTTACTTCTGAACCAATCTGGGCTAAACTTCCTTTGATTCCCTGCCACTATTGGTGGAGGTTTACCATACAAAACTTCAAAAGGGGAAAATCCTGTTGACTTTTACAGGGGCTGAGCGTATTCTGAGTAAAGCTATGGGGAGCACTTGGGGCCATTTCAGGTGTGTCTCCTGACAAAGCTTGGACATTTGGGCTTTCAATGTACGATTCATTCGCTCAACTTTCCCTGAACTCTGGGGTCTGTATGCAGTGTGGAGCTTCCACTGTATCTGCAAAGCTTTTGCTAACTGCTGTGTAACAAGGGAGACAACTGAGGGTCCATTGTCTGACCCTTTTACTGCTGGGATTCCAAATCTGGGGACCATCTCTCTGATTAAGGCTTTGGTATGTTCTCGGGCTTTCTCAGTTCTGGTTGGGAACGCTTCTACCCACCCAGAGAAAGAACAAACTAATACTAGTAGTTAATGGTAACCATTGGCTTTTGTCATTTCGGAGAAATCAACTAGGAGGATGTGCATGGGGGTCACACCTATTGACTGAAATCGGGGTGCTGTAATAATTCCTTGCTTGGCATTTTTTTTGGCACAGTTTTGACATTGTCGTGCTAGCTGAGGCTGATATGGTTGTCATCAGAGGGATGTAGAAATGTGGTCTGAGTGCTTTTTCCATAGCACTCTTCCCATAGTGGGTAGCTTCGTGAAAGCTTGACAAAGGATGGTCCTAATAGTTTCAGGAATTACTATTCGTCCCGGAGGTTGACTGCCCTCTTCTGGTGGCAGCTCAATCCATCCGTCTTTCAATACTCCATTTTCTTTGTCACAATAGTAATCTAATTCTTTGGTGGTATATCGTGGGGTCCATAGATTCAAAGGTACTGGAAACAATGCTGCTTGCATTGGCATAGCTTGTGGGGCAATCTGTCCTGTCATAGCTGCTTGTCTTTCTGAGGCTATCTGCGAATCTATTTCCTCGAGCAACTTCTCCTTTTCCTGCTTGATGTCCTCTACAATGCATGACAGCTACACGTGTTGGGGCCCAGACTGCATCAAGTAACATCAATATCTCGGGACCATATTTGACTGATTTTCCTCCGGATGTGATGAGTCCTCTTTCTTTGTAGAGAGCTCCATGGGCATGCAAGGTAGTGAAGGCATATTTGGAATCTGTATATACATTTAGCACAAGTTTTTCTCCTAACAATGCTCTGGTGAGTGCTATCAATTCGGCTTTCTGGGCTGATGTGCCTGATGCTAGAGCTGATGATTCAACTACTTCGTGTTGAGTGACGACTGCATATCCGGCACAGCGTCGTCCGTCAAGGATGAGACCTGCTCCCATCAACATAATAGATCTGGTCGGGATTGTCTATGGGCACATCTGTTAAGTCAGGTCGACTAGAGAACACAGTTTCCATGACTTCGATACAGTCATGTTCTGGGAGTTCTTCACTGATGGGTATCAAGGTAGCTGGATTCAAGGCATGGCTCACTTCAAGTTGTATTTGTGGGTTTTCACATAACATGCTCTGGTACTTCAACATTCGGGAATTGGTGAGCCAATAATTTGCTTTTTGTTCCATAAGGGCAAGGACTGCATGTGGCACAGTGACTCGTATGTTCTGTCCTAGTGTGAGTTTGTCTGGCCTCAATCACTAGTAGCGCTGTAGCTGCAACTGCTCTCAAGCAGGGTGGCCATCCTTTGGCCACAGGGTCCAATTGTTTCGATAGGTAGGCTACAGGTCGTTCCCAATTTCCTAATTTCTGAGTCAACATGCCTAGGGCATTTCCCTGTGCTTCATGTACAAACAAGTGGAAAGGTTTGTGGACATCTGGTAGTCCAAGTGCTGGTGATGACATCAATTCTTCTTTTAACTTCTGGAAGGCTGTATCCTGCTCAAGTCCCCACTCCCAGTGGTGACTTTTCTTCTCCTTTTGTGGCTTCATACAGTGGTTTGGCAATTTGGGCAAAGTTGGGTATCCAGATTCGGCAATATCCTGCCGCTCCCAGAAAGGCTCTGACCTGCTTCTGGTTGTTGGAGTTGGAATTCTGCAATACTGCTCTTTTCTTTCTTCTCTGCCTAATCTTCTGCTTCCTGGGGTAATACGAAAACCCAAGTATATCACTTCTTATAGGCATAGCTGTGCTTAGGCTCAGGACACTTTGTATCCAGCGTCAGCTAGTAACTGCAACAGATCGTTGGTGGCTGATATACATTCTCTTTCTGCTACGGCAGCTATCAACAAATCATCCACGTACTGGAGAAGTACTCTCTTCCCCGGGGCTACTGGATAGCTTGAAAGGTCTTGATTTAGTGCAGCACATAAAGATGGTAGGTGAATTTCTTGAATCCTTGGGGTAATCTTGTCCAGGTGAGTTGGCCCCCTCTTCCAGAGATGGGGTCCTGCCATTCGAATGCAAACAATATTTGGCTTACAGGGCTAATCTTATGCAAAAGAATGCATCTTTTAAATCCAGTACAGTGAAATGGGTAGCTTCAGCAGGTATCAGTCCTAGAAGAGTGTAAGGATTGGGCACAACTGGATGTATAGTTTCAACTGCATCATTACTCTCTCAAATCTTGCACTGGGCGATAATCATCTGTCTCAGGTTTCTTTACTGGCAAAAGTGGGGTGTTCCATGGGGATTGGCATACTTTTAGTAGGCCATACTCGAGCAATCTCTGTAGGTGGCGATGAATGCCTTCAATTACGGCTCTTGGGAGAGGGTACTGTTTGACGTGCACTGGTGTAGCACTAGGCTTGAGGGTTACAATCACTGGAGCTATATGCTTGGCTAGGCCTGGGGGACTGCCTTCTGCCCATACTTTCAAGTGGTGCATGAATGTTCTTTAAAGTTTGTTCAAAATAGGTATCTTGAATCGAATCATCAATGTAGTATCTCCATTCTTCTTCTCGGGGTACTGTCAGCAGCCTTACTCATGCTGGTTCTAGCTTGGGAATTTACTGTCATTTGCATTTCTCCTTGTTGCAGAGAAAGATATTGTGCTTGAAGCTTGGCTAGCATATCTCGTCCCAGTAGTGGTACGGGACATTCGGGCATGTAAAGGAATTGATGAGTTACTTGCTGTCCTCCTAGACTGTATATTCGGTTTGAAGAAAAGACGTTTGTGGCTTTGGCACCAGTTGCTCCTATAATGGTGACTGCTTTCTTGGTGAATGGGGCTATCTTATTCTCTATTACAGAATGTTCTTCTCCAGTATCAACCATAAAGTTCATAAATAGGTCTCCTATTTGTATGTCGACCATATGCTCCTGGATACCTAAAGCAATCTTGGAGCCCGGTCTTTCCTAATACACTTCATCCTCATCATCGGCAGGTGTGGCCAATGCTTGGATGTCTCCTCCTCAACTCTCTCGTCTGGAATTGTTCTCGATTGGCTCCTCCTCGGCCTCGGGGACGGCCTCGTCTTTCTTCTCGCCACTGATGATCGTTGTCGTCATCTTGCTGGGCGTCTTCGAGTTGCGGGCACGTATCTCTCCAATGTCCTTCCCCTTTGCAATAGGCGCATTGGTTCACGCCTAGTCTCTGGGTCGCGGCCTCCGCCTTGACCCCGCCCTCTTCCTCTGCTCCTTCGCTTAGGGACACCTCCCCTTTTTCTTTTCAACTATGGCCGCAGCCAAAAAATCAGCTTTCTTCTTCATCTTTCTATCACATTCTCTCTGTCTTTCAGTATCACGATTCACATACACTTTATGAGCGACTTCCATATAGCTGTGTTGCATTCATGCCCGCAAACCCTTCTAATTTCTGTAATTTACGTCTAATATCTGGTTGAGACTGGTTTACAAAGCAGAATTCACCATGCATAAACTTCCTGGTGCCTCGGGATCCTAGGGAGTATACATTCTATAAGCTTCAGTTAATCTTTCAAAATCATCTGCTGGGCTCTCATCTAGTCCTTGGATAACTCCTGCTACTTTGGAAAGGTTCATAGCTTTTTGGCCTCCTCTTCTCAGGCCTTGTAAAAAGCCTTGGCGAAAGCGGGCTAGGGGCTGTGGATCCTTCATCTGTATCGGATCCCATTGGGGTCTTCCATTTGGGAATTCTCTCTGAGCTGCTTCTCTACGATCTATTATATTCTGCCCCTGCGCTGGAGCTGCAGGGTTTTCTGCCATCCATTCGATAGCTGCTTTTCTACTTCTCGCTCGTTCTTCTGTAGTGAATAGGGTGGTCAGGAGCTGACGTCAAAACCATCTGGCAAAGTGGGGTTGGTGAGTTTCCCATAATACTAGTAACTTACTAATTCTGTCAGCTTCCTGGGGATCTGCTAGTATAGGAGGCTATGGCGAGCGACCGACACCTCCAATTAATAATAAACTCAGTTGTAGAGACAGGGATATAATACCCATAAGTTAGGGGTCCCGCTACCAACCACTCTTCATCCTTATGCATTCTTTACGGGCACTCCCGGGACTTGCCTTAAGGAAACAGTTTGGCTGTCCCAGGCGCCATTTGGGTCCTGGTAATCTAAGGTTAGTTGTCCGTTGTCTTGCAGGAGTGGCTTCTTTCTTTTTCTCAACTGGTTTTGCTTGTTGGTTTCTTCTGCGTCCTGGTCAGCACGTTGCACATTGTGCTATGCTAGCGCTAATGCTGGCTTCTCCCCGCCCCACTCATTTCGATTTGTTACCAACTCCATGTGTCCTCCCCTCTTCTTCTTCTTCTGGGGATTCCCCCTCCACTCTTCTTCTAATCTTCTGCCTAGACGCCGGGGGTGGGGCTGGAAAGCTCCTCCGCTGTGACGTGACCGCAGTCACTAGGAACCCGGCCGAGGGGGTCAATGTTTTACGTCCTCCGGCTCTTCTCTTTCTTCTTCTCTTCTTCGGGCCCGGCATAATGGTCTTTCGCTTTTCTATTTCCTCTCCAGATGCTTCGCAGGAAGGAGGGGGTCATGGGTTGTGGTTCTCCCGCCTCGGCTCCGGTGGTCCTCATGAATCCTACTCAAGGCCTTCATTGGTGGCAGTACGGCCCGCCGGCGGACTAGTTCTTACTGGACTGGCACCTGGGGTTTCGGGCTGCGATCGGACACGGCCTGAGGACTCTTCTACTTCTGGGGAATCGGGATCTGCCAAAATGGGTTTTCTGTCCTTCTTCTTCGTGGCTTTCTGCGCTATGGCCTGCTCTTTCATTCTACTAGGCCTGGTGTCCTTTTTCTCGCTAAGTCTAGAATCTGTTCACATTGAAAAGAGGCTAAGCGACCCATTATGCTGCAAAACTGTTTCCTCATGAACAAGGCGCATGCGTGGCGGCCAGGATGGCGAGATTCTTCAAAATTACTTTTACCAGGTAATCTACTATATATGGTAACTGATTCGGGGTGCGCTATACTCGGTCACTCTGGAACGGTGTATGGACGTTGGATAAAATCTCTACGTTGAACTGGTTCCCATCTCCGGCGGGAGCCCAGATGGGTTCTAGATCGTGCGCACCTGCCTTTTCGGGCCCTCCTAGTACAACAAAATCTGCAAACGGGGGCTGCTGTCATTTTAAATACCATACTCGCCCTGAATATCCCTCTTTAAAATGTGCAATCATACATTCTAATGGAGTGTTTCTCGTAGACTCCGCCCCTCCCTATTTCGATGTGTGCGCGCAACAACAGACAGAAGGGAAAGGGAGTGCGGAACCGTGGGTAAGGGGTCCTCACGGCCCTGGAAACGTACAAGGAATACAAATAACAAGACAAGACGACAATCGCTATTCCCCTTTCTCGCGACCTGAACGCTGTCGCCCGTATATCAGTAAATGCGCTAATCAGGGGTTCCGCCTTCAGTTGGTCCGTGCTGCCAGACACTCTCATTCACACGTTCCGTTCCAACCATCATGCTAGCAACGTATCCCAGAATGCATTCGTGTCTATCTGTTCTGACTAGTTCCTTTTTCCCAAATTACAAAAAGGATGAGGGTTTTCAACCTAGCGAATTCCCATGCCAGGGCCCCCCTACTCGTCTCTTCCTTGAGAGTTGAGCATGCTCTCTTACCAATAACCAATATCACCAGATTACAGATTCCAAATTTCCAAGTGCAAATGGCAGAACAGCTCGTTCTATTTCTGTCTAGACCCAAAATAAAAACGATACTCACCGGATCCGGTCCTCAAACGACCCAAGCAGGCTCCTGAATTGGACCTCGGACTCCCCTCACTCTGGTTCGGGTGTGTTGGCTCCAACCGGGCCCGGCCCCCGCCGCGGTCCGGACCAGCTCCCTCCGATACAAGGTACCGGTGTCGCCAGTTAGCGGCCCATCGTCGGAAGGGCGCGATCCCGGCAGGACCAAGCCTATAGAGGCGGAAAGTCGTGGTATATTGCCCCTATATACACTTTGATTCCACAACTTCCCGACCAACGCACCAAAGGATAATGTAGCGAGCAAAGCTCAGACAAACCCATGATACCCAGGAGTCTGTTTCAGAAGGTCCAAATCATTTATTTGTGCACAATCCTCGAACCATTCAATTTCCAAATGGCCTTGAGCACAGTTTTCAATCATTACAACAACTTTTATAGACTTCTGTTCCATTCTAGGTATAGAAAAACATTTCATTGGTCCCGGTACTCTCCCGTACCTCCGCGTAGGGTTCCGCTTCTATTGGTCCCAGTACTGATAATTTTCTCCAATTATGTTCCTTCTGTTGTCTTCTGTGGGCATGACACCTGCCTGCCCCCCTTCTAGTCCCAATTACAATTGTCAGTTCATCAACTTGTTTCTTTCACACTTTCTAGGATATGGGACCATTTGTTCTTGCAGATGAGCAAGGTTCTGTAACTCATCTTTCAGCACTCCTCAATATTTCTCTGCATATGTAGTCTTTCTTATCAGTAACTTTAAAACACATCTTTCCTGTATTTTTCCATTTCGATTAATATTCGGCAATTCTGCTTATTCTAAGCTAATTCAATATTTCTACGGATTTCCTTCTTACAATAGCAGCAGATTGGGGGATGTGCAATCCTATATGCCTCTCTCCACAGGATGCCATCATTTACCATGTCAAGCTAGCCATGCTGGCCTGCCTATGTCAACCACCGTGGGTCACAGGCCTGCACCCTGCCACCATAGCAATGGATAAGATTTTAAAGTCTCCACAAATCATTCCAATTATGCTCATCATAACGCATCTTCTGAAGAATCAGGGCCAAATTCTCGTAGTTTTCTTGGAGAATAACAGAGTGAATCCAATAGGAACTGAAGCGAATGTTGTTGCCATTATGAAGACAACCACCTTGTATGCTGTCCTTTTGACGAATCAATGAACAGCCGCCATTCAGCATGATCATATTTGAGTTTAAACTTTTCCATCACTCCGTATATCTCGTTGCAAAATACCAACTCTTCCTCTTTGCTGAAATACTTCAAAAATTGTGTCTCGCGGTTGCGGTACCAATAAAAATTTGTTCCTGGTGACAATAGATGTTTCTGTTTTAAGAGGGCCGAGAACCTAGCAGTTGGGCAGCATCTTTTGGGATAGTCCCTAAAAATCCCCGGACTAAATCATTCAATTCATACTTGAGCAAAAGTTCAGGTTTGTTCGGATCCTGGTTCAGTTTCAAACTCGGAAGTACTGGACTCATCGGGCAAAGCCATCTGCTGATTCCCTCATCATGATCAGAACCGTCCACACAAATATGATCCAAAGATTTTGGTGTTTCATGCACAGGTACTTCGTTGCTATGGGGCATAGGCCTAATGGCTGAGGGATGGTTGGGGTAACTTATTACGTTCTTATTTTTTAAGTTGTATCCCTTCACAATGCAAGAGCAAAAATAGCCGTCACTGCGGTGGTCTCTTGTGTTCACGGCACAATCATAGGTATTCCGAAACGAAATGCTTGTTTTTTACCTTTCCTCCATATCGTAGCATCTTCCTCACATGTCTTGCACGACTTTGTGAGGAAGCCCAACGTTTTTGTTCAGTTGATCGCCTTAACTTCAAACCGAAATAGGCACAATATACTTTTTTAATAAATGCAAAAATGTTCCTCGCTGGGCCGCTTTTTTTCACGGTATATTCCCCACAAATAAAACAAAAACTGTCCCAGAGAGTTTGACGCAACCTCTGCCTCTGTGAGCCATCACAAATACACAGCACTGCAAACTACAACTGTAGTGAACCCCTTCGGAATAAAGCTGGATTACGGACTGAGCAAACAAAAGGTAGTAATGAACTTGCAAGAAACCTGAAATTTTGACAGGAAACGTTCATGTCGCAACCAACGTGTTTGAGCGAAGCGAACGAGGGCGAGGCGAACAGGAAAGAACATGGCGCCATCGCTAGTACTGGATTTAGCCCCCCGCCTCCACAATTGTCCTGTTAAGGTATAAAATGAATACAAAACACTCTAAAATATCATGAGGGAGTGTTTCTAGTTAGTTACCCATTTACAACCTCTATTTTTGGCCACAAATAAATTGCAGTCGGCTAAAAAGAAATTATGTGAACATTCCTTATATGGGTAAGAAATCTAATTTTGCAAGAAAACGTGACTGTGATGAAACATTTTGGCTATTTTTCCTGGATTCAGCACCCCAAAATCTATAGGAATCAGTTTGCAAAAACTGGAGGCAGTGTTTTGGTAGTGTACCTTTGTTAATTGATCCATTAGGTTAAAGTTGTTCACGAAGTTCAGCTTCTTCTCCTTCAACAATGAACCTGTTTGTTATGGCCAGTTGTCATGATCTTTTCCTTCTTTCCAGAAGGTGCAGGCCCATTTTGAGACTATGTTCTTTGATTGTGAGTGAGCAAATGTTTCCGATCATCTTCATTTTCAGCCAGTAATGTGGTATTATCAGCATCGCCGAATGTGGTTGAGTCTTTCCACCAATCTTCACACCTGTGTTGTCGTCATACAATCCTGCTTCTCTGATTATTTGTTTCTGCATATAAATTAAAAAGGTAGGGGGAAAGTATGCAGCACTTGTCCCCTTTACACCTTTGCTTATTTTAAACCATTCTGTTTCTCCTTGTTCCGTTCTAACTGTTTTTCGTTGATCCAATGTACATATTGTGCAAGAGTACGATCAGGTGTTCTGGTATACCCATGCTTCTTAATGTGGCCCCAGATTTGCTCATGGTTTCCACCAGTCAAATCCTTGCTATAGTCGATATATCAAAACCATACAAACGCTATCCTCTTTTTGGTAGTCCTTTGTCTTTTTCAAGTATCCATCTCACATCCGCAATGATGTCTCCTCGTTCCCTCAACCCTTGCCCTGAACCCTGCCTGCACGTCAGGTAGTTGCTTGTTCCAGGTATGGTTGTAGTCTCTTTTGAATAATCTTCAGTAGAATCTTGCTGGCATGTGGGATCAGAGCGATTGTTGGCAATAATTTCCAGAGTCAGTTGGATCATCTTTTCTTTCTTTATTATTTGTATAAACACAGATCTATTCCAGTCACATGGCCATGATCCTGTCTTCCATATTACTTGACTGAGCCTAGTAAGTATAGTAACAGCTGCATCAGTATGGCTGTAATTTTCCTAATGTCTATGGGAATGCTATCACTGCCTGGTGCTTTGGTTCTTTGATAAGGCTTTCAATGCTGCTCTGCGTCAACTCTTTCAATTCACATCACCAATGGTTCCCGATCATAAGGTACCGGTTGAAACTAACGGCTATTGGTCCCCTTGTATCTTTATCATATAAAAACGCTGTATCTTCCTTCCGACCCTTTTCTTGATCTTCTCAGCATCATTCAACATAGAACCTTGAAGCATCTTGTATCATTCCAATTCCAATTCGCGGCTGGAACTTTTTCTTTAAACTCTCGTAGCTTGAGGAAAAGCCGATCTTGTTCTGCCTCTAATAGTTTCTGCTTTCTATTTTCCCTGCATGCATCGTTGTAGTACTTTTCCTTGTCCTGTCTTGCTACAACGTTGGTAAATCGCTGTTGAGTTCTGTTATTGGTCTTTCTTTCCTCCTCTGGCTTTAGCTTCTCTGCATTTCTGGGCAATTTTCAGAGTCTCTTATTTCCGTCATCCATTTGTTTGGCCGTTTTTTTGCTTTTTCACCTTTTGTAGAGACTTCTCGCTTTCTTCCAACACAACCTTCTTGGTGTCATGCCATAACTCTTCCTGGAGCTCTGTCATTTGTATCTAAAGCATCAAATCGATTTTGCAGGCAGTCTTTAAATTCCAGTGTGTAATATTCTCATACAGACATGAAAGAAAATTGATGCCTTTGAATTATGGTGCTGGCGGCGCATACTGTGTATAACCATGGAAACTGTCCCAAGAACAACCCATCAGTACTATAGGCGATCCAACCTAAAGCTTTCTTTAGAAGCTCAGATGACAATACTTCGACTTTCATACTTTGGACACATCCATGCGAAGAGAGAGATCATTAGAGAAAAGGACATCATGCTTGGCAAGATAGAAGGTCAACGCAAAAGTAGGAAGGCCAGTCAATGAGATGGAGGATACAACAACAGCAGCTACGGGTACCAGTATGTCAACATAGAGCCGCCTGACTGAAGCCCGAACACAATTTAGGATAGCTATCCAGAGGGTGGCTATGAGGTCCGACTCCGACTCGACGTGCACTTAACAACAACAACTTTCTCAAGGTCATATTTTGCTTTACATTCATGAGTGGTTTGCTCTTTTTCAACTTTTCTTGAGTTTTGCATACTAGTAGTTGATGATCTGTACCACAGTCAGCTCCAGGGGTTTGTCTTTGTTGATGTTATAGACTTTTTCCATCGTTGACGCTTCCACAGATGTAGTCCAATTTGATTTTTTTAATCAATCCATTGGATGAAGTCCATGTGTACATCCGCCGCTTTTGTTGATGGAAGAAAGGTTTTTGTGATGAATAGATTCTGGTCTTGCAGAATTCTATCAGTCTTTCTCCAGCTTCCTTTCTGTTGCCAAGTCCATATTTTCCAACTACTTTGCCTTCTTCTTTGTTTCCAACTTTTGCGTTCCAGTCACCCATAACTATCAGGATATCCT